>ML120575.1:94375-113964 GCA_003788595.2 Choiromyces venosus 120613-1
AGATTTGCAGTTCCGCTAGCCAGTTCCTGAGTTCTTTTCTATCACCTGTGTAGGTGCTTGGTGGTTTAACCTTCGGTTTCGGAACGTTCATGGCTTGTAGTATCTGTGCCAGTTGTCCAAGTGGTTCTTTATTTCCTGGTGGTGGGTTTGCAGCCTGTCCCGCTGCTTGTCCTTGGCCCGACATTCTTTCTGTTCTTTCTTCTTCATTGCTCGAAGATTCGTCAGGTGGTGATCTTTCTTCTGGTGTAACTGGACTTGGTGTTCTCCCTCTTTCCGAGGCTGTTCTTGCAAGTTCTTGTGCAACCTCTGGGAGTTCTAAGGATTGGTCTTCGTATTCAAAATCCGTGTTGTCGTTGGGTGTTGCTTAGAGACGCAACCAAATGTTACGATCCGCTATATGATCTCTCCTTTCTTATATCTCGCAACAGGTAACGACACTATTGTTAGCTTTCTTATAGGGATAGTACTTACCTATCTCCTATTGTATTCTCCTTCCTTCGAGAATTCTGATACTAGTTCTCTTACGCTATGTCTTAGATATTGACCGTTGCCAATACTAAGTCCTTATAGCGTTAACTAGTATTCGTTCTGTCTCTTCTTCGTGTTGGTTGGTCTTTGTTTGTAAAGAGCGTAAAGGTGTTTTATTGATAACTTATAAGATAGGAAATAACTTAGGTGGTTGCGTGAAGAACTAACTATCAGGTCCTACTGACCTCCTTATATAGTTCTTCCAGCAACCCGCTTACAAATCAAATGAGTCACAACCGTGACTCATGTATTTGTGTAACATATAACCACATGACCATATTTGGTCATGCGCGAAAGTCCCATGACCTTTAAGGGGGTCATGTGCGGAACCTCATGACTCGTATAAACGAAGTCATGCCTCTTAATCCTCATGACTCATAGGCGTACCTTATGAGTCAATGCTCCGCATACCAATCAAATTCAAACATAATAACTATGACTCACAACTGTGAGTCATGTGAAACCCTATGACTGGTACCTGAGTCATAGTGTAAAAACATATCATCGTATGACTCAACTGAGTCATGTGAAAAACGTTTAAACAAATAAAATACTATGACATACAATTGTATGTCATGTGAAACCATTACAAACCATGCCGGGTTTGTAATACATGCTTCCACTTGAGTGTCTGCCCCCTACCGGCACCTGCCTCTGTCTGACTCCCGAAAACATACCACAGCAGGGACCCATGCATAGTCGAAACCAAGCAGAGTTGGGAACCAGTCCAGAGCCTTGTAAAGTGGATTAGCTTGTGACCGCGAATGCCTGCCATCGAACCCGTGGGAAAGTGAAAGCATCGTTCCAAATTGAATACTCAAAACCCGGCCCCTTCAAACTGTCCCAATGGCGCACTCATCGTCCAGTCAAGGTCACCCTAGTCTAGGTGCGGCTCCGTTAAGACGTTGATGAGGCACGCAGGTAGGGAAAATCACTCGTTGTCATAATTGGTCCAGAGATTCCGGAAGTGATGGGGTAATAGCTCAATAGTAGACTGCATTGTGTCACATTGTGGCCTGCCAATAGCCCCAAGAAGCAACCACTTAAACTGTGTAATATTCTGGAATGAGGCAAGCAGTGCTTGTAGGTTTCCATGTGTATTTGAACCGACGTCGTTGGTATCCTTAGACAAAATGGGTCCTAGGTCCTCATGTCCCTGTTGCGCCCAAATGCCCCAATGGAACACCCCACAGTGCGAGTTTGGATAGGCATAGTGTCGTGGATTTTACAGGAGCCAATCCTCAGTATGATTGTGCCTTATGCTGCATGGAAGCCTCGGAGGCTGAATCTCACAGTACTTAGTAATGTTGTCTGTAGCCTGCTTCACGATCCTTGCCCCAACCTCCTCACCGTAGATAATGGAGGCTGGATTGGCAAATACAACAAGAAGGCAGCAATAGTTGCGATCGAGGGCCACATACAGCTCGCCTGCACCAATGTTGACTTGCTGATATGAGGCGCTGAGTGCATCGCATTGGTCCCGAGATAGCGCTTGCAGGCCGCCCAGGTATGGGCAGGAATTGTGCATCTCGATATCTATATTGAGGAACACTTCGATAATGTTTCCTAAGAATGTGTTATTTGAGTGTTCCACGAGATGTACTACACGACTGCTATTGCATACCTTGATTGCGCTGAATAATGCGGAACACCTTCTCACCCCTCTCCTTTGCCTCCTCACAGGCTGCCTGGTCCTCCCGGGTCAGGAACATTCCCTTATCAAACCAGCCTTCCATTTCGCTATCGGTCCTTGGCCTGAGCCTTGGTTGCTTGCCCTTGGGCTGAGAGAGCTTCATCGAGGCAGACCCCCCATCGACACGGGACTTCACCGTAGGATAAAGCGTAGTATTAATTGTTACCAGCTCCTTGCTCCCAGGCCTTTGTCTTATACCAGTGGGTGTTTGGTGGTAGGGGGGACACATAAGGTTTCCCAGTGTACCATTATTGGTACGATGCCGGGGGAGTTGAGAAAGATGTAGCATGATATGGTGCATTTAGAATCGTGGAGCACAAGGTGGTCTGTTGAGAATACGGTCAGTTCTAGTATCGTGAGTATCTGCACAGAGGAGAGTTTCCACAAACAGATGTAAACCAATCGCAATACCAATTCTCGCAACCTGAGAAATCTTGCACCACGGTCCCAAAGGTATACTAGCTGTGAAGCCCTATATAGAGAGATGTACACTGGTTTGTAACTTTCTCCATCTGCCGCCCCTGAGTGGTTGGTCAGAAATAAGGTTCACAGAGGTTATCCCAAGAGGCTGGTACATATAGAAATTGAAACGACTTGATGGAATGGTTTGACGGTGGGAGGACATACCTGGAGTGGGGAGACCCGTAAAAGAGAATGTGAAGGTACAAAGGAGATGGTGCAAGGGTCGGGGTACAAGTACTGGTGTCGTGACTGTGACGCCATGGGACCTCATGCTGTCACGACCGTGATGCCATGGGATGTCGTGCTGTCGCAACCGTGACGCCATGGGATGTGGTGCAGTCGCGACGCTACGAGGCGTCAGTAAGGTAGAAATATGTTACCGCTGCCTTTTGGTATCGCGTCAACAGTTCAGTGAAGATGAGAAGTTTGTATAGTTTTCTCGTGTTGTATACGACGCGTCAAGTCTAATACACAGGGCTCCGGGGGGGTTGTAGGATCACTGACTATCACTCATTATTGAAGCAAAAGGTTTTCCTGCAAACTGGCATTTTCAGAGTGTTCAACATTATGTTCGTAATAATCTAAGCATTCTCAACTACGATTGGACTCAAGACTCCAGCAAGAAAAAATTAGATGAAATGAGGGTGTTGTTAGGGTGGGTGGCTTAATAAAATCTAGCCACGAACGGTATTGTTTACCGACACTATTGGTACTACGGTATTCTCGCGTTTCCTAACTAGCACTAGAAGTGTCCGAAATCATCTCCTGGCATTGAGTCAACAAAGCTTGAACACCCGAGAGGCTGTATTCATGCAATATAACCTACTGGCGCATGGATGTTAGTGATGAGAAGGACAGGGGTTGTAGCCCAGCCGTTTCTGACCAACTTCAAACCCCGGTCCATCTCATCACTAACCTTAATACTCTTGTAGATAATCGACATACCATGAGCTGACTCTAGGCCAGTTAACGATAGACAATACGAGACGTGCCAAATCAAGAAAACACCAGACGCCAAAGTAAGGGGGCATGGAGCTATCACTATTATGACATCCCAAGTACTCGAGATCAAAATGGCTAGCAATATGAGATGCCAAAGCAAGGGCATCCCATGGTATCTTTACTATCATATAGAGGCACTCAACACCACAAAAGATCCCGAATTAGTTAGCAAATTTTTAAATTAATTTTTTTTAAAAACTACCTAACAAAAAGCTACTTAGCAAAAAAAAAAAAAAAATCCTATGAAAAAAAAAGTACTACAAAAGGATTATTTACGGGGACCCCGGTGTCTTGTTCCTCGCCGGGGTGCAGGGGGGGTCTCCAGGGCCGGAGGAATTGGGTCCAGGGTAGGGGGGCAAGAGGCAGCCTGCAGGGGGGCCCGGCGCCATCGGGGGGCTCAGTGCAAAGGGGGGGCTCGGCGCAAAGGGGGGGGCTCGTGCGGGGCTCCGACAGGGGGGGGCATCGGAGTCCAGACAACTGGTGGAGCTGGGGAGGAGGCAGCAGGGGGAGAGCTGCTGACAGTGCCAGGAGTCGTAAGGAACTCAGCCATCCAAGGCTGCTGTCAGACAAGATCAAGCAACCTTTTGTGCTTGTCTTGCTCTGACAGGCCAGGAGGCTCGCCAGCAGCAACAGGGGGGGAGTCCGGGCTCGAGGGACCCAGTTCCTCATCCATTTCTTCGTCCTCGTCCTATGTGTTTGTGATTAGCTAAGATGGTAACTAAAATATGGTTAGGGTTAGAAACTTATGTCTTCGATTACAATGGCGTGTTTGCCAGGATCTTGCCCCTCCTCCTCCTCCTCCGCCTCCTCCTCCTCCTCCTCTGCCTCCTCCTCCTCCTCCTCCTCCTCCTCCACCTCCTCCTCCTCCTCCTCCTCCTCCTCCACCTCCTCCACCTCCTCCTCCCTCCTCCACCTCCTCCACCTCCTCCACCTCCACCTCCTCCACCTCCTCCACCGCCACCTCCTCCACCTCCTCCTCTTACATGGCCTCCCCAATATCTCCAGCCCGCCCACAGCGATATTTTTTGAATATGCACCTTAAATTGGCTTTCACTGTATAGTTGTGGTGATGCTGAGGATGTCGTGAAGCTGTACTACCTAGAGGTATCAATAACACAGAATTATATAATATCAATGCCTTTTGGCATCATGATAATAGTATGGCCAGGAGCTGCTTTTATTTTCATATTGAAATGATATTTCTATACTATGATAGGTATACAAATATCTTTTCAATATAAAAATAAAATCAGCTTTTCACTGTACTGTTGTGGTGATACTAGGGATGTGATGCAGTTGTACTACCAAGAGATGTCGATAACACAGAAATATATGTTATTGATGCCTCTTGGTATTATGACAACGGTACAGCCAAAAGCTGACTTTTTTTTCTATATACAATAAATATTTCTATACTATAAAAGATATACAACTATCTTGTAAATATAGAACAAAAATTGGCTGTTCGCCATACTATTGGTGTGATGCCTAAGACATTGTGCTGCTTGGCTGCTAAGAGGTGTTGATAATGCTGAAATGTATGTTATTAATGCCTCTTGGTATCGTAACAACAGTATAGCCAAAAGCTGATTTTGTTTTTGTATTCAATAGATATTTCTATACCATAATAGGTATACAAAGATGTTTTGAATATACAAGAAAAATCAACTTTTGGCTGTACTATTGTGGCGATGCTGAAGACATCACCCTGCTCAGCTGCCATGAGGTGTTGATAATACTGAAATATATAGTATCCATGCCTCCTAGTATCATGATAGCAGTATGGCTAAAAGTCAATTATATTTTTATATTCAATAGATATTTCTATACCATAATAGGTATACAAAGATGTTTTAGATATACAACAAAAATCGGCTTTTTACTGTACTGCTGTGGTGATACTGGAGATGTGATGCAGTTGTACTACCAAGAGATATCGATAACACAGAAATATATGCTATCGATACCTCTTGGTATTGTAACAATGGTATAGACAAAAGCTGATTTTTTTTCCATATCCAATAAATATTTCTATACCATAATAGGTATACAAATATCTTTTGAATATACAATAAAAATCAGCTTTTTACTGTACTGTTGTGGTAATGCTGGGGACATCATGCTGCTCGGCTGCCAAGAGGTGTCAATAACAGTGAAATATATGTTATCGACACCTCTTGGTATCGTGACAACAGTACAGCCAAAAGTAGACTTTTTTTTTCTATATCCAATAAATATTTCTATACCATGAGAGGTATACAAATATCTTTTGAATATATAACAAAAATTGGCTTTTTGCTGCACTGTTGTTGTGATGCCGGGGACATTGTGCTGCTCAGCTGCTAAGAGCTATCGATAACACACAAATATATGTTATTGATGCCTCTTGGTGTTGTGACAACAGTAGGGCCAACAGCTGATTTTATTTTTATATCCTATAGATATTTCTATAACATAATGGGTATACAAAGATCTTTTGAATATCCAACAAAAATGAGCTTTTCACTGTACTGTTGTGGCAATGCAGGGGACATCATGCTGCTCGGCTCCCAAGAGGTGTCAATAATACTGAAATATATGTTATCGATTCCGCTTGGTATCATGATAACAGTATGGCTAAAAGCCAATTTTATTTGTATATTCAAAAGATATTTGTATCTCATGATAGGTATACAAATATCTTTTGAATATGTAACTAAAATCAGCTTTTTGCTGTACCATTGTGGTGAAGCTGGAGATGTCATGTAGCTGTACTACCCAGAGGTGTGGGGAATATATCTCATATTGTTTCATGAAATAAGCTTTTACGCTGTACTAGTAATGTGATGCCAAGAGGTCATTAGTGTCACTTGAAAGCTTATTTATAATAGTTAGTCACAGGTTAGACTCCATAGATATCACCATAGATTTTAAAATATATTTTATATATATACAGAATAGATCCTCATGCACTGATATTTGTGAAATCAATATGCTTTGTACCCTCCATTGTACTGTAAACAATGCTCGCTCATCTGACTATGTCTGAGCATTATTTGAGTATATAATGAGGTGTACAAAACAACTAGGAAATGCATACATGTTGTTTCTTATATACCCTGCACATATGAGGTACACACATGAGGTGCGCAACTCATATATGAATGGTATATAAGCCCCGCCCTTCCTTCCTCCTTTCCTCCTTTCCTCCTTTCCTCTTTTCCTCCTTTCCTCCTTTCCTCCTTTCCTCCTTTCCTCCTTTCCTCCTTTCCTCCTTCCCTTCTCTTCTCTCTACCATGGAAGAAAATAAGAAGAAGACCTCTTCCTTCCTCCTCCCTTCCCATCCCATTCCTAGCACATCTGTTTGCTCTAACCCTCCTCTTTGCCCCTCCCGAGCTTACTGTTTTTACCTTTTTTTCTTTTTTTTCTCCATTGTTTGTTGGAGGTTTGATGTTGCCTCAGAGGCTACAACCAGGGCAAACCCCACAGTTACTACATTCTGTTTATTTATTAACTGTTGATAATTACTAACCTTTCTTTTGCACTTAGATGTCCAGTCATCTCTGTTCCTATACATCCTTCCTATACAAGTGACATGCCCTTAGGGAAGTAAGTACATTCTGTTTATATATTAGCTAGTGATAATTACTAATCTTTCTTTTGCACTTAGATATCTGGTTGTCTCTATTCCTGTGGGTCCTTCCCGCACAAGTGATGTGCACCTGGGGAAGTAAGTAAATCCCATTTATATATTAGCTGTTGATTATTAGTCAACTTTCTTTTACACTTAGACACCTGGTTGGCTCTGTTCATGTGGGTCCTTCCAACACAAGTAATGTGCACCTGGGGAAGTAAGTATATTCCATTTATATATTAGCTGGTGATAACTAGTCACTATTCTTTTGCACTTAGATGTACTACTGTCAAGCCTCCCAACCTCCAAGAGTGGGGTGGGAAATGCCAAGTCCTGCATAGTCATGTTATGAGTGGAGGGAGGATGGAGAGAGTATGAGCATAACACCCTCATTTACCCATCATGTCTATGCATCCCCTGATATCGAGCTCACAATTATTCTTTTATTTGAGTAGTCTTATCCAAGAGAGTACACTAGAGAACCCCCCCTTCAAGCCATCAGTGGAGGACAACTTGTAAGTGAAATGCTCCTACTCCAATCTGTCATATATTCTACACTAATACTCAAAGAGGTGCTATGGTAACATCGCCTATGCAAAAGGCTGGTGTGGCTTCTCAAAGCATCACACCAGCATTGTTGCACACAGTGCATAGTGTGCAGATATGAGAACTTACCTGACAGCTCGCTGCCTCAATCTTCTGGGACTGATGCAATTGGATCTGGATTTAGACACTATTTTTGCTCACTCTCTTCCCCCAGTTACAGCCCAGATCATACTTCTTTGAGACAAGCACTGGGCTGAAGACATGGGGGAAGTCGAGCACTATCTAAGACTCTTGGTGCAAGATACTGCCAAGAACTATAGGATATCAAACAGGTACCATCTGGCTGAGGGGAAGGAGGTTGGTGGTGGTGAGGTTGTGGGAGCTCAGAGTACATATTCCCCTATGCCATCTATTATCTGTTATCTCATTTATTATCTGTTATCCTCATGCCAACACATTTTATTAGTGGGTCAGCCTGATTAGGACACTCCTTATTGCTTAAGGGCAATAAGGATGCATATCCTCTGCCAGACAAGTGTCCTGGAACTAGCACAACTGTTCCTTGACCACCCTTGTTGTGCCAGTAACTTGGACCAGGGTATCTCCTGGGGGGTTCTGGCATCACCAAGTATGAATAACCTACTCAGGGGGGTCCAGCAAGAGTGGGTGTCAGTAGGAATTGGGTGTTACTGATAACTCTTTGGGGCGATTGGTGAGGGTACCCAAGTACTTAGTCTGGTGATGTCTGAGTCTCTCCCCCTTGCCGAAATTATCTTTTTAAATAAAAATGATGACATCCAGGCATGACTCCTTGCCAATTAGAGCAGACACCCCATGGACCTAATGGTCCTAGAGCCACATCTGGGTGAGGGAGATGCCAAGGACTGCACCGTTAAGCCTGCCCATGGCAGATTTACTTTGTTCGACAACAAGGTCTGGGATTGCTGTGGGCAGGTCAGAGATATTATGGAGGCCATGATAGAGGAGGAAACTGAGGTAGAGGAGGGGGAGGGGGAGCAGGGGGAGGAACTGGAGGAGGAGGAGTAGGTGGCAGGTTCCAGGGAGGATATGGGTGAAGTGAAGGAGTTGGAGGGGTTTGTGGAGGAGGATAATGGGGAGGATGAGTACAAGAGAGACTCTGGCAAGTCACCAATCATGGTTGGCAATGTAAGTTTCTAACCTAACCTCGATTCAGTTAACTCAGCTAATCACCAATATAGGATGAAGAACTGTTTAAGGAAGTGGGCTCCTCAACAGGCTATGACTCCCCACCCCCACATGATACTGGGCCTTCTGGGCACTGGGATATGGACAAGCATCGAATGATCCTCGCACTTGTCCAAGAGCAGTTCTGGTTGGCAGAGTTCCTGACTCCATTACAGCCAACCAACGATGGTTGGGTGCATAGGGCCCTAGACAGCTCCCCTTCCCCTGATGCATGGATAGTGCCACCTACAACTGTGATGCCACCTGTGCCCCAGGCATCTTTGTTTGGCTTTAACCCCCCAGCTCCCACAATGGTTCCTTTGACTCATTCGTCCTCTCCTGTGCCACACTGAGGCACCAGGGTCTGGAATGCCTCAAAATAATTTTCTCTGACCATAGATTTTATTTTTTCTTTGGTAGAATTGTCTTGATATTTCTTTATTTATTTTTTTTGCTCTCTGATTGTGGGTTTTATTTTGGTTTCCCATTTGGGGATTTGTTTACTAGGTTTAGCTAGTAGTTCTTAGCTTGTACTTCTTAGCTACTAATGATACCCATTGATGCCCCCGGCATCTCCTATTACTAGATGTTTCAATCTCAAGGACCTGGTATGTGATACTAATGATACCATTTGACACCCTTACTTTGGCATCTCTCATTGCTTACTATTTCAATCTCAAGTGCCTGGTACAGTACAGTAGACTACAGTATATGATAATAGTAATAGCATTCAGCCCCCTTGCTGTGGCATCTGGTATGTAATCTAGCATTGGCTGATGATCTGAGTCGATTGTTTACTAGGGTATGGACGTTAATAAAGAGACAGACTAAGGTTTGAAGTTGGTCAGGAATGGCCACACTACAACTCCTGTCTGTCTCATCACTAACATTCATGGGTGAGCAGGTTGGATTGCTTGAATTTAGCCTCTCAGGTGTTCAGCTATGTTGACTCGACACCAGGATATGATTTCAGATACTTGTAATGCAAATTAGGTAATGTGAGAATACTGTAGCACCAATAGTGTCAGTAAAAGATACCATTTATAGCTAGATTTTATTAAGCTACCAACCCTAGCAATACCTTCATCTCATCTAATTTTTTCATACTAGAGTCTTGAGTCCAATCTTAGTTGAAAATGCTTAGATTATTACAAACATAATGTTGAATACTCTGAAAGCACCATTTTGGAAGCAAATCTTTTGCTTTAATAATACATGATAGTCAGTGATCCTGCACCCCCCCCAGAGCCCTGTGTATTAGACATGACAGATTGTATACACCTCAAGAAAACTATACAAACTTCTTATCTTCTCCAAACCATTGTCACAATACCAAAAGGTGTCAGTAACATTTCTGCATTACCATACCTCTTGGCATCATGACTGCACAATATCCCACGACAGCATAGTCATGACAGCACAATGTCCTATGATGTCTTAGTTGCGACACTAGTACTCATACTCTGATCCTCACACCATCTCCAGTGTACCTCCAAGCTTTCTACCATATATTCTCTTCTATGTATCTCAACTCTAGCTACATCCTCCCACTGCCAAACTATTACATCAAGTCATTCCCATTTCTATATGCACCAGCCTGTTGAGATAACATCTGTGAAGCTTATTTCTGACCAACTACTCAGGGGCGGCAGTGGGAGAAAGTTACAAACCAGTGTACATCTCTCTTTATAAGGCTTCATGGCTGGTATACATTTTGAACTGTATTGTGAGATGTCTCAGGTCATGAGAATTGGCATTCCCATTAGCTTGGATCTGTTTGTGGAGCCTCTCCTCTATGCAGATAATCATAATACTAGAACTGACCCTATTCTCAACAGACTGCCTTGTGCTCCACGATTCTAAATGTACCATACCATGCTACAGCTTTCTAAACCTCCCTGGCATCGTACCAATAATGGCGTACTGGAAAACCTTATGCATCCCCCCTACCACCAAACACCCACCTATATAAGGCAAATGCCTGGGAGCAAAAAGCCAGTAACAATTGATAATACACATTACACTACAGTGAAGTCCTATGTCGATAGGCACTCTGCCTCAATGAAGCTCTCTCAGCCCAAGGGCAAGCAACCAAGGCTGAGGCCAAGAACTGATAGCAAAATAGAAGTCTGGTTTGGTCAGGGAATGTCCCTGACCCATGAGGACCAGGTGGCCTGTGAGGAGGCAAAGGAGAGGTGTGAGAAGGTGTTCCGCATTATTCAGTACAAACAAGGTATGCAATAGGAGGCATGTAGTACATGTCATGAAATACTCAAATAACACATACTCTGGAAACCTTATCAAAATCTTCATCAATATAGATATTGAGATGCACAATTCCCATCCACACCTGGCCAGCCTACAAGCACTATCTCTGGACCAATGCAATGCACTCAGCTCCTCCTATCAGAAAGTGAACATTGGTGCAGGAAAACTATATGTGGTCCTCAATTGCAACTATAGTTACCTTCTTGTTGTATTTGCCCATCCAGCCTCCATTATCTACAGTAAGTAGGTTGGGGCAAGGATCATGAAGTAGGCTACACACAACATTACCAAGTACTGTGAGATTCAGCCTCTGAGGCTTCTGAGTAGTATAAGGCACAATCATACTGAGGATTGGCTCCTCCAAGGGCCACAATACTATACCTATCCAAACTCATACTTTGGGGTGTTCTATTGGAGCATTTGGGCACAATAGGGACATGAGGTCCTTTTACCCATTTTCACTAAGGATACAAATGACATCAGTTCAAATATGCATAGAGACCTATAAGTACTGCTTGCCTCATTCCAGAATATCACACACATTAAGTGGTTGCTTCTTGGGGCTATTGACAGTCCACAATATGACACAAAGCAGTCTGCTATTGAGCTATTACCCCATCACTTCCAGAATCTCTCGACCAATTATGATAGTGAGTGCTTTTCTTTATATACATGTCTCATTAATGTCATAACAGAGTCACACCTGGATCAGGGCAACCTTAACTTGATGATGAGAGCACCATTGGGACAGTTTGAAGGGGCTAGATTTTGTGTATTCGATTTGGAACGGTGCTTTCACTTTCCTGTGGGTTCGAAGGCAAGCAACTGCTGTCACAAGCTCATCCACTTTACAAAGCTCTGGACTGGTTCCAAACTCTGCTTGGTTTCGACTATGCATGTGTCCCTGCTGTGGTATGTTTTCGGGAGTAAGACAGAGGCAGGTATCTCTAGAGGGTAGACATGCAAGCAGAAGCATGATTGCATGAATGTCACAGCTCTCCCTGATCTCTGGAATAAGAGTTCCAATTCTGAATCCTTTCTGAGAAATTAACTTAGCTTATTTATATGACAAGATGTATCTGACCTCTGTTGTACTGGATTACCCATGAGGACATTGGACTGTACTGATATGTGGATGTGGATTTGTGGTGGATCAGAATAAAAAAAATAATATGAGAACAATTGATAATGTAGTTAGCAATAACATTCCTAAGCCTACCATGATGTGTAACTAACATTTGTGAAATAAGCTTCTAATTTGGACAAGTGTCATCATACAAAGTAATGTTGAGTGATGGCCTAAGGAGAGGAAGCAGCTTGTATTACAACAGAGAGGATGAGGTGATCTGATAAGATGAAGTAATATAAGGCATCAAGCTACAAGTACTAAGCCTATTTCGATACTAGTTATAATTCACCATGTGCAAACCACTGGACCCAGTTTTCCACTGACATCATGATGCATCAAGATCAACACTATACAGTACTCCTGCATCTCATAATATATAGAGGACCCTCAAGATCGACCAGGCAGACTTTCACCATGGCTCTGGCTGTCAAATATCTATTTCATTACTGAAGGTATGTGTGGGTAGGCACATACCGTCGTGTCTAATAAGTCCTCACACGGTTGCCAAGCAACTACTTTTTACCCCATCAACTGAACAACTCCGCACTACCATGGCTCCACCACATACCAAAAGACTTAGAGAAGACAGAAATAGAGAAATTTATGCCCTATATAAGCACACTGATATATGATAAAATTTCTAAGCAGATGAATATCCCCAAGGCAACCATTTCATCAGTGGTCAAAAGGGCCAAAATCCAGGATGGCAACACCCATGATGCCCCTAGGTCTGGTAGACCAACAAAGATTACTGATGCCAAAAGGAAAGTGGTTCTTGATATTATTGATGCTGAGCCTCATTTAGCTCTAAGAGATATTACTGAAAAAGCTAATATTGGACTTGGCAAAGATACTATCAATAAGATCTCTGGCGAAGCTGGTTTTAAGCTCAAGATACCCAGAAAAAAACCATTTTGGAGGAAAGGACAGAAGGAGAAGAGGAAGGCATTTGGTAGAATTAGGAAGAACTGGACAAGAGCTTGGAAGTGGGTGGTTTTTGTTGATGAAGCCACTATTGAATATGATCCAAATTCAGTGAGTAGAAAGGTTAGACTTAGACCTGGTGAAGAGCTGGAAGAAAAAACTTAAAGCCCAGCTTTAAGTCAGGGTGCACCAATATAGGTATCTATGCTGCAATTATGCATGGAGGAAAGACTGAGTTAATTCTTGTCAGGAGGAGGACTGAGGAGGAAAGAACTGGCAAAAAAGATAGACTTGGCCTCAACTCCCACCAATATGCAACTGAGATTCACCAGCCATACCTTATTCCCTTCATAGAAGGGATAAACAGAGCTCCAGAAACCATCTTTATGGCTGCTGATAATGCACCATGGCATGCTGGGTTGGAAAACAAAAAATTGCAAGAAGAATGTGGATATAAAAGATTGCCTTGGCCCCCCAACTCCCCAGATCTCAATCCAATTGAGAATGCCTGGGCACTTCTGAAAAGAGCCCTCAGAAAGCGATTCTCCAAGGTGGAAAGTAGGCCTCACAGTGCTGCTGAATTATTTCAGGCAGCAAAGGAAGAGTGGGATCTGATTCCTCAGGAGACATTGGATGCGTGGATTGAGAGAATGCCTGAAAGACTTCAGGCACTACTGGATACAGATGGAGGTCATACAAAATGGTAGCATGTTAAATTGTTATTTTTTTTTTCTACTATAACCTATTTTTTAATTGAGTTCATATCTTTTTTTTTTTTATGGTTGCCATTGCCATTCGTTGTGGTGGTGCCATTGCAGGGGACCGTGTGAAGACTTATTAGACATGACTGTACAAGAAACACCTACAAACTGCACATGGAAATCTGGACATCATACTTGCCTCTACTATATGACATGCACCTTCTAGATATCCTATTAATGACACTAAAACAGATCTATTCCTCACCCTGGAGGTAAATAAGAAGAATGAACACGGAGTTTCAGACTATGAATCTAATCTGGACCCCACTGGATGCAGTGCCAATGCATTGAATGATGATATCATGCACAAGTCTGACACTTAAGTACTCAACCACAACACTTCAGCAATGGCCAGCAGACAATCGCATTACCCAGGTGCTGGGGAAGCAATTGGAGACATGAGCGGGTTTGAGGATGAACACTGTACTCTGTGCCAGCATCCATGGGGTCCATTTGCCAATGCTCACAATTTTAAACTTACATCTTGGTTCATGTAGAGCAAGGTCTTGAAGTCTTGAATCAATGACCTCTTTTCCAGTAGTCTGGGTAGTTCTGCATCAGTCAGTTATAGTTCAATGCACATGCTGGAGAATTATCTCCAATCATTAGACTGCTACAGTCCATATCTACAATAGTTCGAAGGTAAAGTTGACAATGGCAAGAGAATGCAGCATTTCTTCTATCAGAACATCCTTGACTGTGTCAGATACCTTCTTCGGCAAATAGTATATAGAGATGACTTGGTCTATGCACCGCAACATGAATATGACCAGAATGGACATAGGATATATGCTGAAATATATATGGTAGACTAGTGGTAGGATGTCCAAGCACTGTACACCCTGCTTTGCAACCTCCTTCATCTGGGCACTGGCTAACCATTTATAGGATACATTTCCACATGGTGCAACTCAAGTTCCAATAATTGGAATGTCCAATCACATCTTACCAACTTCTTGGATGACAAGAAAGCATGGCCTGTCTATATCACAACCAGAAATCTGCTATCAACTAGGTATAACAGACCTAGATCAATGGTAGTTCTCCTTCTTGCACTATTGCCTATCCTGCCCAAGTTCCAGCACAGCCAGTCATCCCGTCCGTCCAAGATAGGGTGAGGACGACAAAAGACGAGACTGTCTCGTCCTTGGATGGACTGGATGGGCTTGGCACTGTCCTGGATGCGGTGGACAGCCGTCGATGGCCGTCGACTGCAAATGTCTTAAATTTGCCAATGTATATAACTAAACACATACTAGAACCAAAATAGGTTAAGATAAAAAATTTAAAATAAAATAAAATCAGGTATTATAATGGTAAAGAGGATAGTAAAAAAAAAAAAACAGAAAAAAAAACTGCATAATAAACACTATACAAATGTACATTATTTTATAACTCTCGAAACCCGAACTTCCTGTTCACAATCATAAAGAACTTTAGAAATTTCCTCTGCTGGTTCAAAACTAATTACCCCTGTTTTAGCCCATGATTTCAAACACTCTGCAGCTTCAATTGTCATACATTGAAGAGAGTTCCGGCGATCAGTTATCAAAATCTTTGCACTAAGTAGATTAAATACAGTTAAAAAATTAGTTAAATTAATTCCCAAATAATTGCTTTATGCTTAGTACTGAACTCTTGCATATTTTGCTTGTTATAAGAGTAAAAGAAAAGAAATATGGAACATAGCTACTGAATACCCTTTCACATTCAGCGGACATTGCAGGAATCGAAAGTGTATCTAGGGCCATTCTGGAGAGCTTTGGATATAAAGAACAAGCCACAACCCACCAATTGACAAGATTTTCAATAGGTGGCTCTCCATTATTTCTTGTTAACCAATGTAAGTACCATTCCAACTCATCAGGTTCATCTCCACCTGCCTCCATAAGCCGAACTTTTTTAAAGTTTCTCCCTCTACCTACTGATTTTGATTTTTGTGGAGAAGAAAAAGGAATTGCAGGAGGTTCTAATGAAAGTAGTTTGTAATTTTGTTGCCATAACTGCTGAACCAACTTTGTACCCTCGGCTACCCATTCACTCCAGTTTCCCCAACCATGCTCTGATGACTCAAAAAAACCATCCATGTTTGGATTCAATATAATTGATGCACAAATAATCGGTGATAAAGTATTAAGTGAATAATACTTATCAAGTTTATGCCATGCAAGATTTAAGGATTGGTGAAAATGAGAGGAAGGATCAGGATATTGGGAAAGAAAGGATGAAATATGAGTTCTTATCACCTCAAGGGAAGGATAAACATCATAAAGAGTACCATTCAAGTGATTTCCTTCCAATAATAGTGTTTCATCACGAAATGGTGCCAGAAACTCCAGAACTCTCTCCAAAAATACCCAGTCAGCTAAAGATAACTTGTCTTTCGTCAAGGACACACGAGGATCGTCATTAATTGCGCACTGGACCTGAAAGTCTATCGCTTCTTTAAAGCATATTGCTCTCTTAAGAGCATCGTGGTCACCAGTCCAGCGTGTGACATTGCCCAATATGAGTCCTCGTGCACTGGTTGAACTTCTATACATAGTATTTACTACCTGATTGAAAGATTCTCGATGCTGAGGGCTACCACGTATCCATACAATAATGTTTCTCATTCTTCCAAGTGGGGCAATTTTATGCCATAACTCAAGATCTCAGTTTTCCTTTTCGATGGAACGTCACTCATCAATATTGGTTGGCAACAGACTTGATTTCTTTCCATAGAGAAATACCTTAACAACCAAATTTAAGACATGCTAATAGCATCGAACATATCACTGTGTGTTGTGAAGAGGAATATGACTAGGAATGTGGGACCTGTACTACTCAGACAAATATCGCAATGCGGTAATATCGTTGGATGCATTGTCTAAGCAGAAATATCCCAAAGACTCTTGAATCCAGTAGCTTTTAATTAATTCCCAAAGTATTTGGCCTTGGTTTTTTCCAGTATGAGCTCCAAGCAGCTGTGGAAGTCCCAAAAGAGCATGTTGAATAATACCAAACTCGTCAACTCAAAATGCAACCACACTGAGAAGAGCAAGTTAGTTGGAGGAAGTCCAAAGATCGAAACTAAGGTGAATGGATGAAATCGCTTTCTCTGTTAAGAGAACCTGAAGTTTCAATTTATTTTGTCCAAAAGAGTCAATTAACCAGGTGCTAATTGTTGTTGAAGAGGTTGGTATAGCATCGATAAGATCTGTAAATGAGGCTCGGACAGCACAAAGGTAACTAAAAATGCTGTGTAAAGAGGTTGAAACAGCTTGATTGAAAGCAATTTGATTCAAAACAATCCATCGAAGGAGGAGATTTTTGAAAACATCAGGATTGAAGCTAATCTGTGAAAATGAAGCTTGCATAACCGTATTTGTATGAGGATGAGCTCTGCTTGGTAGATATCTAGTTATTTCCTGTTGAACTCCTTGTCGGTTAAACCCATGGGCATGAATGAGATGATCAAGCATATTCCTAGTTGTAGTTTCAGAATATGTATTTGCTGTTTCTGGATCAGGACCTTCATAGCCATTAGAATACAATCCGTGTATTAATAAAATAGTTTATTAACAACATACAGTGGGCACATCTCCAGTGTTCTCAAACCATTCTATTGGCATCCACTGTCTGGTATGGGACACCATTTTCAGGCCTCCATACCTAACTTGTACGGTTTCTTAAACGGTAAAGAATATTCTCATTAATCTGTGTCGGTGGAGTATTTTGATCGGATAATTGTGGTGAAGGGAAGTTTAGCCGTGAGGAAAGGTGAGGATCAAAGTTCAATCCAGCTATGGTACTTGCTGAAGTAATTATTTGAGCTCGAGATGGTACTGGTGCATAAAAATCATTTTTATCATCCATTTTAGCAATTATGATAAAAGGATTTTGATTATGATTAGAGTAAAATAAAAAAAGGATAATGTTGCAAGAATTGAAGTGTGAATGATTGTTGTTAAGAAAACAGTAGAGTATTCTTAATACTCATTATAATTAAAAGCGGGGTAAGTAGACAACCAGTGAATCATTACAATATAATTATTTTCCCTAATCTTTTCATTTTATTTTTCAATTATATAATATAAAATTTTTCTCTCAAGTTATAAAGTATCACTTATAATAGAAATATTTGATGTAATTGAGGCAAAGTGATTTCATTGTTTTTTATTTTATTTAGTTATAAGTTTTAATTTTAATTTTTGTTTTAAACATAGAAGTAAAAAAGTCAATAAGAATAAGAATATGAGTAGAGAAGAGAGATACAAGCAAAGAAAAAAGATAAAAATAATTTTTAAGAACTAATTATTGTATCCTTCTTGGTACCATGGAGGCATATCTGTCATAGGAAATACAGCCTCACCTGTTTACTCAGTAAAATAATCAAAAACAGACTGATGAGTATATTAAACAATACTGAAGCAATTTCCAGTCCATTTACCCACATAGTGCAGCAGTAAATAGGATCTTAGAAACAAAATACAGCCTGTGATTTACATTAGTTTATTGTAAAACCAGGTATAAGCATCAAAAATAAAGCGAGAAAATACAGAAATGAAATCAAGAGAGAGAAAGTAAATAACTGAAACTTACTAGGCTGTAGAGTTAATTTGACTCCCAAACTTGGAAGGCAAAGATGTCCATCGGTAAACTCTCCCAATGGAGTAATAGCATAAAGGCCAAGAGGAACATCATTAATGTCAACATGAGCATCAGTAAAAGTAGACAAAACAGTTCCTCTTGAAGTCCAAATCCCAAACTAGTCTTTCTCTTCTTGGGTAAGGTATGTTATTGGTAAAGAATTGTGTACCTTTTTGTACTTCTCAAAAAAGTCTGGAAGAAGAGCTTCAAAGAGACGCTCCATCAATTTTGTCAAAGGGTAGATCGATCGCAGGTAGTTTTTGAGGTCAGCAGACTTTCCTCTCGTTGTTTCCCATAAGGGTCTTGGTCCATGGTTTAACTCAATATTCTGAACTGAATCATCGTTCCTCACAGTATGGTAAGTATGAATATTAATGCATTGACTGTTTGTTTCTGGTATTGGTATAGCTGGTCCACCATCCCTTATAATGTCTGGATGTACATTTTCTATCGAAGTACGGCTCTTGTGTCGATTATTATCATTGCCAATAAGAGGATCTATTGCCAAAAAGTGAAATAGTCCTGTTTTGAGAGACTTGAGTAGGCTTGCAGAAATTGCAGTTTCTTCTTCGGAGGGGTTTTCTTTCATCAAAGTGCCAATCTTGATAGCCAGAATCTCTCCGTCAACCAGGTCACTACATTATATTAGTATCAATCTTGATAATTAAATATACTTGAATGAATTAACTTACTCAACATGAGAGTTATCTCGAATAATGACATTAAAGTCATCAATTGTTAGGGGGTAGGCCAACCGTAGATAGGGCCGGTAGGTCTAGGCCGTAAGCTTCTTGAAATAAGGTAAAGTAGGATAAAACGAAGATC
>ML120576.1:0-82663 GCA_003788595.2 Choiromyces venosus 120613-1
ATCGCCTAAAATATAACCATCAGTTACAGCCATTGTTACGCAACCTTTTCCTCCTTGCCAATACCTACCAAAGTTCGCCTGGTCCCCGAGAGACCCAATAGTATTGCACTTGTTTAGTGTGGCACTAATGCCGAACACTACTGCTCTCCGGACGCACTAAAAGTGGCCCACTCTTGAATAGACTACCGCAAAAATCCTTTAAATCCACCATCAGGGATCGGGCTCAGCAATTGCGTAATTGGATAAGCGAAATTGTAGTAGAATGAAAATATCTCGATAAGTAAAGTTCGCAGGAAAAGCCAATTTGGTAGAGTACGAAACATGCAAGTTACTAAGTGAAAAAAGTGTACCTCAATTTCTCATTGTATTATTTTGTTAAGATGCCGTGCATCTCTCTCTCTTATACTGAGTATCTGATGATCCCATAACTATCCTTCCATCCCAAACCATCATGCTCGGTCCGATCAACTACATCGGTACCACCCAATACCGCTCGGTCCGAACCACCTTCTTCGGTCCATTCCACCTTCAGCCCTTTCCACCTCATCTATTCTCTTCCGCTCGTTCCACTTCCCTTATCAGGAAGGATCACGGGTGTGCATTAGAGCATACTTACAACAGAAATTAAGCCAAGAGATTGAGTGACTGGACATGATGCCGAGATTGCCAGGCTTCAACGTCCACAATTTAGTCAGTTAAGTCAACTCCAAATACATGTAACGAAAAGATCAATCCTCAAGATCAGTAGATACAAATTCAATTCCTTGGTAGTCCTCCTCTTCCAGAGCACTTCCGTTCCCAGGCGACCCTAAATCCTGTCTCTAGTCGCCAATTTCCAAGCCCACAAAACCCTTTACATCCAACTCATGATCTAAACTTCCGTCGTTACGAAGTGGTAGGCCAACCTTACGAAAGGAACGATGAATAACCTCTCCTTTCTCATTGTGAAATTCGTAAAAGGCCTTGCCAACACAATGTGTTGCGATTATTCGACGATCTCGGATTGTCCACTTCTCAAACTCTGCCATGAACTCGAGTTCGAAGATGGGCTCGTTCGTAAGATACCGCAATCGATCCTTTAGTGGTTTGTTGACGGAAACGTCTAAGGGTTGGAAAAGTCTGGTGCATCCGGCGGGGATGGAGGACGGGGTAATGTATGTGCAGCTTTTCAGAATGCAAGTTCTGTTTCGGTTTGATACTGTCTGTGCGGCTTTTTCAATCTCGGAATCACGGGTGGTCACTCGATCTCCTGGCTTAATTTCGCTATCCAATTGCGCAATTGCTGAGCCCAATCCCTGATGGTGGATGTAAAGGATTTTTGCGGTATGGGACAGGAATTTTTAAACGTCAATTGCTTTTAGCAAGTAGTGAGTAGGGTAGCGATCCAACTTTTGTAAGATACCTGCTTGTTCAAAGCAAGGATGAAACACTAGAAAATAATAATTAGCAATCGCAATTTAGACAGGCTAGAAGTAGGTAGTAATTATAGTTGTAATTATTGTATGAAGAGTTGACGGCTGATGAGTAGATTAAGGGTAGATGATAGTTGTTCATGGTGAGCATGAGATTTGTGATGTGTTGTGTTGACTAGGAACAAAAGAAGAATGAAAGCAGGGGAGGAGTAAATTAAAAGAATGACACGCCAAGAATTTTCTACTTATGTAATATAAACAATAGCTGAATGTTCTCAGGAAAGGAAAAGAACTTCAGTAGCTACCAGCATGTGAACCTATGAGTTGCCCACAGTCTGGGGCGCAATTCTGCAATCACAGCAAGCGAAATTGCAATCATAGATGAGATCCTAAATTACATCCACAAGCTATCCCATAGATTGTAGTGGGCCATGCCAAGAAAGCTGCTAATTGAATGATGTTATCAACAAAGTAAACTAGAAAGCTTTAGTTAGCATGATATCTATATATTATTTTCAGTCTACTGGTATTGTAGATAAGAGACTTAATTGACGTACATCCAAGCAATATTACAGGGAATCTGAACTGCCAGTTGGTTTTCATTCCACCTACAACCACCAATCTGGAGCCTGCAATCTATGTCTAATTTGCCAAAAAAAAGACAAAAGCTACCAACCTGAGAGATCAAGATGGTCTGGAGATACTGCTTTCACTTGCAACGAATGACTGATGTAATGGCAAGGGCGGGACCAATGAGTAGCCAAAGGATATCGAGTAGGACAGACGGGAAACAGAGGTAATGGATGAGAATGCAGATTGAGGACAAGGGCCAAGAACAAGAACAGAGATCGAGGACTGACTAGGTAGACGAGAGTGAGAACGAGGTGGATGATGCATATTGAGACGAGGACTAGAACTGAGGAGATAGTTTAAGAAGCACATATCTTTGAATAGCTAGAATACAAAAGATACAAACTGAAGAAGAAAGAAGAGAAGAAAGGAAAACAAAGGAGAAGGAGCCTCAGTAGCATTTTAAGGGAAAGAGGACTTGCTACTAATACATGTGTGTGAACTGACCAATAGAACCTACCTTGAGGGCTATAACCTTTTCCTACGTCACTAGTTATATACTCAGTAAACACAGATATAAACCCTATGTAATACCAACCAAGTTACATCTCCTCCATTAAGTACTATATGGCAAACCCCCTATAACAAAATGTCTAAATAATGGGAAATATTCTAATTACAAGCTGTTTTCCCTCATCATTGACTATAAACCGTAACACTATCCCCCTCTCATGGCTGAGCTCCTGCGAAGCACTGGTCTTGCCTTGAATGGAAACTTATCCTGAAATTCCTTGACCTTATCTGCAGCATTCTCCAGGTCACAATGTGGTTACCATGTTGGCTCATCATATCCTTTCCAATGTACTAGATACTGTAGTTGTTGGTAGCTACAGTGTGAGTCAAGTATTTCAGCTACCTCTCATTTGGGACTACCTTCGATTTCGATGGGTGGTGGTTTGGGCATGATATGTCCTGGTATTGGGGGGTCGCTAGCCATAGGTTCAAGGAGACTAACATGAAAAACTGGATGAATTTTCATGTTTCCTGGTAGGTCTAAATGGTATGCATGTGGACCCACAATAGCCTTGATAGAGTATGGCCCGATTCTCTTTCTGTCCAACTTCTTCGAAGGATGTGGTGTCTGAATATTCTTTGTTGACAACCATACCTTGTCACCCACCCTCAGCGCTGGAGCAGGTAACTGGTGTTTGTCTGCCTGTTCTTGCAGGAGCTCCTGTGCATATCATATTTCTTCCTTCATTGTTTCTTGTACTTGGTGGATGGTACTTGTAAAGTCTGAACAGATGTCATCTGCTCTCTCATTAGGGCTTGGTAGTGTAATTTCAAGGTATAGATGGTATGTGTAATTTGCAAAGAATGAACTTATCTCTGTTGTCTCAGAACTGTGGGCATTATGTGCAAACTCCGCTTGGGCAAGCCAGGTGTACCAATCATCCTACTGGTGATTGATGTATCCACACAAGTATTACTCTAGCATAGCATTTATCCTTTTAGTCTGTCCATCGGTTTCGGGGTGGAAGGCTGTACTAAATCTGGATTGAATACCTAACCTGGTACATAGTGTTCTCCAGAACGTAGAAACAAAGGTAGAACCACGGTCCGATACAATTGATTCAGGTAGGCTATGGAGGTTCCAAACTGAGTCCTGGTAAAGACAGGCAATATCCTCGGCGGAGCTAGTGTCACGACAGGGAACAAAGTGAGCCATCTTTGTTAAACGATCCACAATGACAAGAATAGCATTACATCATTTGCTTTCTGCAAGCCCAGTAATGAAATCCATGCTCAGGTCATTCCAAGGATGGTGAGGGATGGATAGAGGCCGTAAATTCCCATAGGGCACATGATGCAAAGACTTGATTCTGGAGTATGTGTGACATTGACGCACATATCATTTGATGTATTCTCTTATACCCAGCCAGTAATAATTAACAGCAACTAAATGGAATGTTTTTGTAACTCCAGGGTGTCCAGCAGAAGGACTGTCATGGCAAGACCGAAGAATGATAAGACAGAGAGGGTCAAAATCTGGAACAAACAGACGACCGCGAAAGTATAAACATCCTTCGTGCTCCGTAGTCTTGTAGGGAGATTTTTCATGAGTAGCGTACACCTTCCTTAAGCATCTTTTGCACAGAGGCAGGAAAGGTATCTGAGATGTAGGTAGCAGTCAGGGCCTCCAAAAGATCTGCTGACAGGGTAAAAATCGTAGAAATGGATAACTTGGAAGGGGTTAAAAGTGTTTGTAACTGGTGCATTAGTCATTCATCTCCCTCTTTAGGGAGGTCTCCTGACCTACAGGTCAAGGAGTCCAGCTTTCCTCCACTCTTCCCAGGCCTGAAAGTCATCTTGAAGTCAAACCGAGATAATAGTTCAGCCCACCTAGCCTGTCGTTGGTTCAGCATCTTGGTGGTCATAAAGTATTCCAGGTTTTTGTGGTCTGTCAGTACTGCGATTGTGAATTGAGATGATTCAAGATACTTCCTCCATTCTTCAAGAGCTAAAACAACAGCCAATGATTCCTTATCATAAATTAGATAGTTACATTGGGCCGGTGACATTTTCTTGGAAATGTAGGTGACGGGGTGGAGGATGCCAGTATTATCAGCCTGGGAGAGGACTGCTGCAGAGACAAAGTCAGAGGCATCAGTCTCCATGACACTAGGGCAGGCAAAGTCATAGTGTGCTAGGATTAGAGCTGTAGTAAAGGCTAACTTGAGTCTTGCAAATGACTGTTCCTGGTCAGTACTCCAGGTAAATGGGGTATCCCTTTTTGTCAAGTATATCAGGGGTGCAACCACTTTGGAGTAGCCTTGAATAAAGCATCTGTAGAAATTTGCAAACCCAAGGAAACATTGTACATCTCGAAGCCTTTGCAGGGGAGGTCAATCTGAGACCACTGTTAGTTTTGACTCCTCCATGCCAATCCCCTTTGGGGATATCATAAATCCCAAATATTCTACCTCTTCCACTTCAAATAAGCATTTCTCTGGCTTGCAGAACAGATTGTTATCTTTTAAGACCTGTAAGACTTTCCGGACGTGGTCCCTATGTTGGGTGAGGTTTTCTGAAAAAATGAGGATATCGTCAACATAGACTGAGCATAGGTCATCAAGGTGGTCCCTCAGAACATTGTTCATAAAGTTCTGGAAGGACGCAGGAGTATTTGTGAGTCCAAATGGCATAATGGAGAACTCAAAGTGTCCATATCGCATTCCAAAGGCAGTCTTCCACTCTTCTCCATTCTTGATTCTCAGTAGGTTGTAAGCCCCCCTCAAGTCCAACTTCATGTAGACCTTAGCCTTTCCAACATGGTCAAGAGTTTCCTGAATGAGTGGCAGGTGGTATCAATTCTTCACAGTTATAGCATGGAGGCCACAATAATCCACACACAGTCTCAAGGAACCATCCTTCTTCTTGACGAACAGGACTGGTGCGTGGGCAGGTGAAGTTGATGGCTGAATGTACCCCTTCTCGCAGTTTTCTTTTAGGAAGTCCCAAAGGCTTGACAGCTCCGATTCTGACATCCCATAAAGAGGTTGCCAAGGGGGCTGTTCCCCTGGTTTGAGCAGTATTTCATGGTTTATTTTCTAGTAAGGAGGATGGACACTGGCATCTGCTTTGCTGAATAGGTCTAAGAAGTTCCAATATGGCTTGGGTACTTGGTCCTTAACAGTAGGTGTGACAATGCATTGCCCATTACGGTTAACTTCAACTTCGTATATCTGGAGGTTCTCATCCTCAGCCAAGTAGTGAAACTTTGTTGTATTAAGAGTCAGAATAGTAGGACGTTCAGGAAGGGCACTCGAGATACCAGGCTGGATAACTGGTACAGGGTGGTCCATGCACCACTGGAGTCAGAATGGTGAGTCAAAGGTAAGGTTATGGGCTTTCTAATCTGTCTTCACATGATGACGATGGAGCCAAAGAATGCCCAGAACAATTGGGTAGTGGCCAAGCGTAGTGACAAAGAGCCTGATTCGCTCCTCATGACCTTTTATATTCATGCAGAGTTCAGCATAGTGGGTAATCATACTGGAGGATATGGGTCTTCCATCAACAACTTCTAAGGTGTGGGTCAAGTAAGCAGTAATATCTTCAGGTGGTGGTGACAAACAAAGTTTTTATCAATGAAAGCAAATCCAGTAGCTCCAGAATCCACAAGTGCATAGGAAGAGAGTGATGTATTGTTGATAGCTAGAGTGCAACTAACTACCAAATGTTTCCCCTCCATCTCCTCCTCAGTAAGGGCAATCGCAGAGAGACCAGAACAACATAAAGAAACTTTTTGGAAAGATAAAAATGAACCAAGGAGGGCGTCACCCTTTACTCCTTGGTGGACTCGTTTTTTGACAGTTGGGTAGTCACAACAGCTTCAGTGACTTACAGGTGCTGAGACCGCTTATTTGGGCACTCTCTGGCGAAATGGCCAGACCCAGCACAGTAGGCACAAAGGCCTTCCTGCTTTCGATGCTGCCTCTCTTCAGGGGAGATTCTGCATGAGGCATCAAGGGCCATAGGGACTGTGCCACCAGGCTGAAAAGAAGGTTCATCATACTTTGTAGGGGCAGGCTGAAATGGTTTTGTAGTGGGTGCGGAAGTATGGGATTTTTGTCCTTTGGACTCCTAGGCACATGCATGGATCCGGTTGTCCATATTCTGCAGCTGGAGAACAAAGTCCCCAAACTCATCCTTCTCTTCCATAAATACTAGAGCATCTTTTAGCTCTGTACTGAGACCTTCTCGGAGTGAAGCGCGTTTGGCCTGGGAGTCCCAGCGGAGAATAGTCATCAATCTTTGGAACTCAGCATAGTATGTTGCAAATTTGGAGTTTTTCTGCCTCAGGGTCTTCATTTCCCGTTCAGCAGTACCAACATCGTCTGGGTCACCAAAAGCACAGGAGAGGATCTGCAAGAGGGCATCGACATGGGAGACACGAGAGAGCCCATCAGCAATATGATCTTTGATATGAGCATAGGCGGGTCCCATTACTAGGGATGCGATGTAGGCAAGGCAGAGACTTAAAGTTGGGAACATTGAGTTGTTTCCTTGGAGCTCAAGTCGAACTTGTAACAAGAAGGCTTTCAATTCCTTTCGGTTGCCATTGAACTTTTCCGGATCTGGGATATTTTGTTGTATTGGTATAGAAGGAGTCAGGTCACCAGGCCTAGGCCCAACTGAGTTCCTTTGCAGCAGGTCGATAGTAGTATTGGCACAGTCTAAGTCTGTACAGAGGTGGATAGCATTTTCCTGGAGGCCTTGGTTTTCATGCTGTAACTCCTCAATCTGAGACTGTCTAGTCTCTAAGTTTTCTGTAAAGCGGTCTAGATCCACCTGAAGAGATATCACAAAGTCATGAATGATGCGGAGGGAACCCACTGCCCTGGTCTTGTCTTCCTCATTGGTTGTTGCAGGAAGTTGAATGTTGCACCAGGTAGTGCGGAGCATATCAAGGACTTTAAGGGCATTTATTGCAAGGCAAGGGGATGGTAAAGCCAGTATTTTGCTGGTGGACATGATCATACCAGTTGGCTATTGATGAGTTTGTATAGTGTAACGGCGAGGGCGGGACCAATGAGTAGCCAAAGGATATCGAGTAGAACAGATGGGAAAGGGAGGTAATGGACGAGAATGAGGATTGAGGACAAGGGCCAAGAACGAGAACAGAGATCGAGGACTGACTCGGTATATGAGAGTGAGGACGAGGTAGATGATGCATATCGAGACGAGGACTAGAACTGAGGAGATAGGATGGGAAGCAGATATCTTTGTATAGCTAGAATACAAAAGATACAAACTGAAGAAGAAAGAAGAGAAGAAAGGAAAACAAAGGAGAAGGAGCCTCAGTAGCCTTTTAAGGGAAACACGACTTGCTACTAATACAAGTGTGTGAACTGAGCAATAAAACCTACCTTGAGGGCTATAACCTTTTCCTACGTCACTAGTTATATACTCAGTAAACACAGATATAAACCCTATGTAATACCAACCAAGTCACATCTCCTCCATAAAGTACTATATGGCAAACCCCCCATAACAAAATGTCTAAATAATGGGAAATTGTAATGGGGGCGCCCTAAGGGTAGATGGATCCCAAGTTCGCGACCGCACTGAAGTGACTCAAAGATCAAAAGTGATAATCAACAGTAGAGTAAAGAAGAATCAAGACAGTAAAACTTAATATCGTTAAGCCACAGCTTCACTCAGTATGTTTCTCGAGAGGTAGTTGATTGCCAGTGTAGAGTGGGACTCGCATATAGTTTAAGTAGAATATCATATACTCCCAGTTCCCACCTATCACTACTCTAACTTACTCATGAGCACACCCGTCTCCTTCAGGCTGGCCAACACACACCACCCAGGGCATTATTCCTTTGTGGATGTTGGTCTGCTCTTGCTAAATCTCCTTCCGACATCAAGTGCTTCAGCGCGGCATCTCTAATGCGACCGCAGGAGAAAAACTCTTCATATTGTTGACATGCTAGTGGCGAACTATCATGCAACTGAGGAGATATATCATTTACGAACTCTCATACCCATATGCATTTCATCCATGCAAACCTTTAGTAGACATAGCTCTCACGATCGAGTTGAACCTTCTACTTCGTTCTAGTTAAGTCTTTGCTTGATAGGAATATCTGCTTGGCTCCCCTGGTGTGGTACCTTGTTGATTGACCTGGTGGGCGCTACCCACAGTCAACTCTCCGAAAGCACCCCTACCATGATAAGAATCATGCTTTTAGAGTTCTCAAACAACCCCAATAGTCTTACAGCGATTGGGCATGAGTTGCACTTATGTGTGATTCACTTCCCCAGAGATGCTTCAACATCTTCCAGGCCACCCCGCGACTACCGGGATGGCTCTGCACTACCCTTCCGGTATTACCTGAGTAACTCCTTCAGTTCTTGTCCGCTTTACACATATTTGGTACCAGAAGGTAGCCCTCCCTCTCGAGCACACCCTATGCCCTCACATATATCCTACGGACAGCATCCGGTCGAACGGACGGCGACAACCTATACGGTGTTGCAAGAGTCCTGTCACTCAATTCCTTTTGTAAGGAATGGCGCAACTCAACAACCGTAAGCCCATGACGTGCGGTCCTTACATTGGGGCCGCAGGGGGGTGTTAGAAATACTTCTGTAAAACCCTGGGGCATTCGGAGCCCTGTAGCTCCTCCTGTAGCCCCCCAAAGGCCACCAGGTTTGTTGCCTTTGGATTTTACCATAGTGCCCAATCCTTATAGGATTGCCCCCTGCCCCAAGTAAGTACCTCTATATGCTAGGTAGGGTAACTTGGGTGCCATGTCAGGGTAACTTGGACCTTATAGCAGGGTAACTTGGACCTCATATCAGGGTAACTCGGGCCTCATTACATGAACATTTCCCAAGCCCGCCGTTTATACTACTATCATATAGCATACGTAGTTGTCCACTAAAATGAACCAAACTATCCTTACCTGTTGACCTCAAGGTCTCTGGTATGGGTGTAAGAGTAGTTTACTGTAAGACACCCTCTGGTGGGTCGTTACAGAAATATTCTAATTATAAGCTGTTTTCCCTCATCGTTGACTATAAACCGTAACAACTGAGTAGCTTGTTCATTGTACTCTCCTGTTCGTTGAGCAAGCTCTAGTCTGAGTAACACAATTCTATTAGTTTTCAATTTTTTAGACCAGCCAGCAAATGTAAATAGATACCAAAAGTGGCCCACTCACCCAATAACGACCCAGTATTTTTTATACTGTATCAAAGTAGCTTACTGGAGGTAAAATTTACTACATTGCATGTATTTAGTGTGGCACTAATGGGGAACACTACTGCTTTTTAGATGCATTAAAGGTTGCCAGCTGTTCAACAGACTATAGGATAGGAATTTGTAAACATCAATTGCTTTTCTAAAGTAGTAAGTAGGGTAACTATCCCACTTTTTAAGATCTCTGCTTGCTTGTTCAAAGTGAGCATGAAACACTAAAAAAAAAGATTAATCAGCAATCATAATTTAGGTAGCCTAGATGTAGTCAGTACTTACTCTTGTAATTATCACATAAAGAATTGACAGATGATGATTAGATTAAGGGTAGATGATGGTTGGTTGTGGTGAGCATGAGATTCATGTTATGTTGTATTGGCTGGGAAAGAAAGAAGAATGAAAGGAGTGGGAGGGTAAATTGAATGAATGATGCACCTGTTAGGCATATGGAATAGTCTAGGTGGTGGATCACGTGATTCTAGGGATAGGTCACGTGTTCAAATCCCCGACATGACATAGTTATTTCTAGTTAATAAAACATTCTCGTATGAGATATTTTCTACCAACTAGATAATGACCTGAGCATTGTGATCTAATAACACCGACAGGTAGTTATTAGGCCAAGCCTCTTGCTTTGAAAGAAGTAGTGCCCCAAGAGGGCCTACTCGAGAATCGGTATGAGAGGTTTTCGCTGGATAAGCTATTGGCTCGATCCAGAGCAAAAAACCCTATATGTCCGATGGGCCTTATGATGCATCGATATGCGTGTCACGGATCGTGACTAAGCAAGGCAGAAAGGCAAGGCGGATTTTACCTGACTCATACTTATGAGTCAGAAAGAATGAGTATTTCACATGACTTGTGCTAGCAAGGCATTAATAGGTTTTTATTGGTTGTTTGATTTTCTATGACTCGCAATAGCGATCATATGATGTTATGTTTTCACATGTGACTCAGATTATGAGTCACGGGTTTGATACATGTTACGCGAATTGCGCACATGATTAGTTTGTTGGTTTTTGATTGGTTTTATTAGTTAGCGAGGACGACTCATAGGAGTCAGCTGATAAGATTTCACACGATGACTCATTCGAGTCACACGTATGGATGACTCACAAGGATGAGTCATCAAAGGGTTAGGGTTGGGGGAGGAACGACTATATAAGGAGGCCTGTAGGCGAGAGTAGTTAGTTCCTCACGCAACCATCTAAATACTTTTCAATACAAAAAGCTTTTCTACCAAACCAAAAATCCATTCGGACATTCAAAAGTCGTCAAATAAAGGAATCGTAGAAGTCAAGGACTTGTACTACGAAGACCGACAAAGCAAGCGAAAGGAGGGAAACAGATCAACGATCAAGAACGATAAGGAAGGTTGCCTACTGCAAGTATATCCGAAAGAGAGAGGATTGTAACAATGCGACACAATGGCCGCGCTCATTCATTAAAGCTGATCACTTTATGTTTTGAGGCAGAACAATTGGTATAGTTGCCATTAGGGCGGCATACTCAAATTAAGTTCATATAGTGGAGAGATCGAAGGCTACCTACTGGAGGGGTGTTCACACCCCCCAGAAACAATAGGAGTTCGAAGAGATCAAAGCTAAGCAAGGCAAATATTCTCAGGGTCAAAGGTGTTCGCACTTAAGAAATTTAAGAGGTTTTTGACGGAGGTACTTAGATAGTATGGGAGTTGGTTGTAGCCCGCGATAACCCAGACGTGGAATATAAATATCGAGGTACTCCCAGCTATCAGAAACATCAAGCAACGGAGAAGAGATCTTATTAATATATTCATTACCTTACTCTTGAAAAAACTATTATTACACATATCCTTTATAAATACTTTGGGAAATATGAGCCTACCTTAACGATCTTCATTTTATCCTACTTTACCTTATTTCAAGAAGCTTACGGCCTAGACCAACCGGCCCTATCTACGGTTGGACTACCCCATAACAGCACTAAGAATTCTTTGCTTATGTAATACAAACAATAGCACAAAGTTCTCAGTAAAGGAAAAGAACTTCAGTAGCTATAATACTGGTGTTTGAACTTTGATTTGCTCCCTCACCTTCTTGCTTCTCTGGGTATCATACCATAAGAACTTGAATAAGTAGAACTTGTACTGTGACATTAGACTTTCCTTTGCAGGTAAGGTCTAGTACTTAGTACTTTTTTGCCCTCTTTTATCTTAAGCTGGGGCTTTGGGCATCAGTCTTTGCAGTGTTGCCACCCCCTATCCAAGAGAGAGAATTTTGGATATCCCAGTATGAGGTCCAATTATTCGAGTTCTTACAATACTAGTGGTATTCCAAGTTAAAAAGCTGGACTTGGAAGGGAAAGTAAGAGGTGGATCTTGCATTAGGATACATTAGAGAATGAGCTAATAGAATTGATAGAAATAGGGTAACATATTTGAGAGTCCCATCAAAAAAGAAAAAAGAAAAAAAAAAAGAAGTGTACTTGAATATGTAATTATCAGAGTAAGCTAAATTAGTACACTTTGAGTTAGAAAATTTGCACTGTTAGGTTGTAGATAAAACTAAATGATATCACCCATAAAGGAGTAAGAGGCAGCGAAGTTGAATATCAATCAGGATGTGGATTGGTAGTGGTATGTTTAGCAGGTAGGAGAAAAGCACTACAAGATACTGTATGTAAACTGTTGATAAATTTCTTGACCCACATATATTGAAGATATAGAAGACATTGAAAGAACAAAAAAAGAAAAAAAGTCAGACAACAATGGAGAATATATAAGGATTGCATATAAAGAAAATGCTAATTGTCTTTACAGAGGAGAATTGTTGTTGTGGCATTCAAAAGATAGGTTCTACAATTGCATTACAAGTAGTATCTTTTCAGAGTTTGGGGCATTTTTGTTGTTTGTTGTTGGCTCCTAGCTTACCTTCTCCATATCTTTGACTCTTACCTGTTTACCGACCTCCAGATCTTGGTAACTGAGGTATCATATAACTTATTAAGGTGAAGTGAAGGTATGATAAGTTAACTATTTCCATGCATGCCAAGCTTATCATACATGAAACAGCAAAGTAAGCTAAGTTTTGTCCACTTTCTTAACTTTGAATACCCCTACTGTGCGGCAGAAATTATGTATCATACACAGCTATGTCAATGTCAAATTTGGCAAAATTTCTGCCATCTTATATCAAAGGAAAAGTCCATGATATAGACTTATATTAATGAAAGTATCATCCTATATCAAATGGTAAAAAAGATTCAAAAGCCTGGAAAGTGCTACTTCTGCTCACAAATTATATAAAATATGAGACAATAATATTTGAACACCAATTTATATAATTTAAAATTTTGTCACTATATTTTAAACATCTGATAAAATATTTTAAAGAGCGTGGTGACAGAAAAAAATCTTTTTGTAGAAATATGTAATATTAAAGTAATACAGATTTGGTTTAGCAGATAAAGGATGACAAATCAAGATATATACCATGAATAAAACCTGCTAGATTTTGTGATCTCAAAAATTACTAAGTTTTTTTTTCAAATGTCAGAAAATTGAAGTAGGTATTGAGAAATATAAAAGAAAGAGTACTTCTACATTACAAAACCTATGAAGAAATCAACAAAAGAGTAAGTCAAAGATATATAATATACAGAGAGGTAATAATACATAAGCAATAGGTCATAAAGTTCTAATAAGAAAAAGAATATAGGAAAACTTCCAATAATATATACTTGATAAAACCTGAGAACTTATATATGTAGATACAGAAAGGTTTAGGATTCAGAAGAGTTATCAAGAAAAGATTCATCCTCCATTCCATTATAGAAACTAGGCATACTAGTTTCACTCCCATCCTCATTGTCTATAGGGACCTCATCATCATCATCATCATCATTAATCTCCCAATTACCATCTGGTAAACCTTCATAGTCATCTTCTGCATGGTCCTCCGAAACCTCTGCTACATCAGAGTAAGTGCTATTATCTGGCAGGTAGAAGTTTTGGAGGTCTTGCTGAAGAATTTGATCATTCAAGCTATGTAGTACATATCAACCTGTTAGTATTTTATCCCTAAGAGAAGATTATCAGTGGAAATATATTACAGACCTTGGATAGTTGCTTTTCTCAACATCTCAATAAAGTTTTGCAAGCTCCATATGAATGCTCAACCATGACTTAGCAGCTGTAGTCTTTACAGCAAGCCCTGAAACCTTTCCTGAAAGAAGTCTCTAAACTATTCAATTAATGTTAGCAAATCTTCAATCAAGTGGAGAAATTGGTAGAGAATGTTTATTACCCATTTGGCTGCAGAGATCTTCATAGTTTATTGACTATCAGGCTTTACTGTAGAGTACACCTTATCCTGAAAGAGTGCCTTAGCTAAGAGATCCACTGGTAAGACTTTTGGCTCAGGATTAAGAAGTTTAGTCTTGAGCTTACTCTTCTCTTCAGAGAGAATAGTAGAGACAGTATGGAGAAAGCCAGACTTCTTCTCATGAACTAAAGCTACTGAAAGATCTTTGTAACCTTGTTCACAAAGAAAACTCTATGATAATTATTAGTAATAAATAAAGTCAGAAGTGTGATATGGAAAGAAATTTCCAAAAGGAAACTTACAAGGAGGTGAGACTTCTGAAATAATCTACCACTTTTAAGGTCAGAGTGATGAAAGATAGATTTAACAAAAGCCTAAACTGAGTTCTGTAGAAGTCTGAGTTTAGTAAAAAATATAGAATAATACATGAACCAAGAGATGTATTGATATGAATTAAATCTAGGTATAGGAAATATATTAGGACAAAACTTACTATTTCTTCACAAGTTAATACCTTTACCTTCTGACTAAGAGCAGACTCAACTTGAGCTCCCTGGAGTCTTGACCAATAGAGTAGTTGGAATAGCTCTTCCTCTCAAGTAACTATATTAGAACTCTATACCAAACTTCTTAATTGGTAAAATCTTGTTTAAAATTGAGAATTGAATAAACTTAATATATTTCACTAGGAAACCGCCCATCATGGAGAAGCCGCCCATTTTCTCCACTGAAACCAACACCAAAAATGTACAAGAAATAAATAAAGAAAAAATAAAAAAGATGAAGGCCCACCATCCTAGATCAATTAAGAAGTCTCTTGATGCAGGCTGTCAGTGATTCACCATGGTTGTAGTTGAGTAACACACTGTCTTGCTCTATGATACCTGGTATCTGAGCCACTATCAATCCATTCAGGCTCAGAATCTGAGCCCAAATTTAGTGTTTCCAGAGCTATAATCTCCTGGCTCAAGTTAATGGTAACCCGCTTTCACTTACGTGTAGCTTTGGTGGCTTTAGTAGACCGTTGTTGTGCAGCTTTTGCTTTTCACTCTGAAGTATATGATCTTTTTCCTCTACCTCATGCCATAGCTAGAGTACATCCTCCACACAGATAACCTGTACTTTAGACATTTCTTTTCTGCTCTTTGGCTTCGCCATATCAGCTGCACTGGTGGCCTTTTCTCTTAGAGTTGCATTCTCAATTGCAAGAATAATATTATCAGCAATAGCCTGAGCAGCAGCATTAAGAAGTTTAGTAACCAAAGCATGGTTATACTTACTTTTAGGTGTAAAGTTAGGAAGGGCATTGAGAGTTTTCCTGCCATGGATTAGTATACTTCTACCATGGCTAGGGGTAACAGGAACTCGGAACTCTAGCTTGGTTGCCTGTTGCTTAATGTCTAAACTGAAGATAGATTTTTTGGGGTTTAAAACATTGTGCTCATTCAGAGGAACTATTCCCATAGCTTCAGAGGTGCTCTGAATATTCTTCTTTGTATAGGTTATTTTTCTTGCCTTAATCAATAGCCTGTCATATATTAGCATGAATAACTTGTACCAAAACAAATTAGGATTTTCAAATTCATAGTTGACTAACAGATAGAAGTCTCCTTTATTAATACCTGTCTCTCCACCCTCCATATAGTCATCTAAGCAGTGACTATAATTCCGTTGCAGTGGGCCAAAGAGTCCTACATTTAGAGGCTATAAGATATAGGTAGAGTGGGCCAATGGACATAGGGGAATTATATCATTTTGCAAACAATAAACTAAGAATTGCTATGTGACATGTGAGTCATGCCCATCCAGGATAAGAAGGTGTATCACTCTGTTAGCTCTAATATGTATTTAATAATAATAGCTATTTAGGCATGAAGAATCTTACAGTTGAGAGGTATTTGGCTCAAAGTTCACAGTCAAGTAATCAAGGCCAATTGAGCGGGAAGTCAACCCCTTATCCAAAATTGCAAAGAAAGCTCTATCTCCCACCTTTACCAAAGCTGTCCAACCCTTATAGTGTGCCTGGCCCTTGTATATTATCATAAGTGGAAGCACACTACCACCAGCTGATATAGTTTCTATCACGGTCATTATTTCTCTCTTTCCTCTCTGAATTTTCTGTGTATTTTTTTTTTCTTGCTTGCAGATGACTTTAACCTTCATAGTGAGGCTCATGATGAAACCTTTCTCATGAACATTATAAATATTTTCTGACAAAATACTATGGGCTGTAATGGTAGAGCATAGCTAATCTTAAGTATTACTTTTAAAGTTCATATATAGTGGGATTTGGTACTTTATTACTTGACATACCTTGGTAAAGAAGTCCGACAACACAAGGGGATTGCTGGTATAGGAACACTGCTTATCAAGTCTAGTAGCAAGTTTAGCTGCCAAAGAAGGATGCCAGTCAAGAAAGTGAGTTATCCAGTTTTTTCCCAGCCCAGTCTTCTCCTTCCCATGACTTCTCATGAACCCAGCAGCAATCTACTTCACATACTTGATTTTTGGTGGCCATCTATAGTCATCCACTCTTCCAATCAATGCCACAATTGCATTTTCTTCTGCATTTGTCAAGTGCTGCTGGTCCTCATGACTGAGGACTCAATTTGCAGTGCCCAGCTTCTTATCCCTCAATGTTTCATACTGCAAGCCATATCTCTCTGCAGCAGCCCTAATAGTTCCAATTTTCCCTGTCCGCAAGTCTTCTAATGCCAAATCAAATAGGATTTCCTTGGGAGCATCAACTCACTTGCGTACTCGGCCCATTTTGAAAATCTCACATGGTATGGAATAATGGTTGTTATCAGCGGATACTATAAAGCGGGGTAATACTGGGTATCTTGAGTGGGTGGTTACCCAGCAATGGGTGGTTTCATGGTGAAATACATTACCTCAACAAACTCCTTTAATCTTATTGGATGAGACTTTTTAGTTGCAGTCATATAGATTGCCTGCTTAACTGAATGGGATGGAATTATAGTATCAATAAGCAATTGAAGCTTAGCTAGAATTCCAGCCTCAGCTCTTTCATTTCTAACTCTTATGTCTTCTTGACATGCTTCCAATTGAGTTATATGAGAAAGAATTTGTTCTAAAATCAGAACTAATTCTGGCCCAACTCTGAGAGAAGATGGGAGAGAAGAGGGTGGTATGGCTGAATAGTGTAAGGGGATGAGGGTTGGATCTAGAAGTGAAGAAGATATTGTACCCTCAGGGCCAATTTGTTGTGTAGAAACCAAAATAGTCCTAGGAAGAACTGAGGAATGAATAGACTCAGAGTTTACATATAATTTCTTATAATCAGTTTTGTTGAAAGATGGAAATAATACTTGTAAAAAAGGAACTATAATGGTAATAGTAGAGAGAAGGGAAAGAAGTTAAAGAAAAAAATATTCTAAAAATTAAAGAATAGTACTTACAGTTGGAATATTCAAGTTTTTACCTGTTACTTGAATGGAACTACTCATATGAGAACCAGAAAGAACTGATGGTTGAGCCAACAATGAGGACAAAGAAAATAAAGAATCAACTGGAGTTTGTTGTACCCCAACACCAATAACAGGAGATTGAGATTGAGAAACAACAGGGCAAGTAAGCTGGGAATCAGCCTAAGGGGAATTTCGTAGATGATGTTATGCATCACAAGTGCTACCGTGAAGGTAAGGACAGCTACATGAGCAATATGGAGTATGTTAGTTGGAGGCTTGAGGTATTGTTACTGATAAAATAAAACTAGGTAAGCATTAAATGTTGGAAAGGCAGAGGTTGTGGTGGTACAGGAATGAAGGAGGACTGGTGTGGTTGGCTGAAGAAATTAAGTGAGACTTTAGGGAGGAGTCAATTGATAGAACTAATTTATAGTCAAAGTTTGTTACCAAGAACTACAATATATGACAAAAATAAATATGCATAATATATCTACATTAATATATTCTTAATTATTGTATCAGTTCTACTCGTGCCGAGGTGGTGGCTGCCAGCCATAACCTGGGGCACTCCTACAGAGTGCCTTATAGCTCAATACAACTTTACAGCTCAACACAACTTTGTGGCTTACCATAGTAACTTTGTAGCTAAACACAACTTTGTAGCTCAACACAGTTTTGTAGTGTAATATAACTAGCAGACCCCCCTTGAATACTCAAGGGTTTCAAAATTTGGTTTGTATACACCCAATTGCCTTAATTTGGGAATCGCTTTACTCACTGGTAGTGATATCCAAAGGGCAATTCTTAATATAGAATGAAGTCTTTGTACTTTTTCTTCATTCTTATGAGGAATCACAATCAATTGAGGGGAGTAATTATATTGAAGAATTAGCTTTTAAGACCTCCTATAAAGTCATAGAAGTAAAAGATAAACCAACAAGAGACTGACTATCCGCTTGGCAATAAAATAATACAAGAGAAAAAACTACATATCATTAAATCTCAAATCACAAATAGAAAACAAGAGTAGATAAAATCAAATATCAAAAAAGACTACATTCTCTGCAATTAAAACAAGAGAATCCAGAAACAGGCATATAGCAATTATAGTAATACTTCTGGAAAAACAATATTATCAGTTATCCTGGCACTTTGCTCTGACAGAAGTAGGGTTAGACCATCTAAAGAAGTCACCCTTGAGAGAGCAACATAAAGTTGCCCATGAGTCAAAGCATTGTCACACCAAACAACCCCAACATGTTGGAATGATTGTCCTTGAGATTTATTTACTGTCATCGCAAAGCAAAGGCGAATCGGGAATTGCTTTCTCTCTAAGATAAAGGGTAAGTCCTCTTTATTCGGTGTTAACCTTATTCTTGGCAACAGACGAATCTGACCATCCCACCTACTACCCAAGATCTCAACCTGGATACAATTCCACCCAAGTTCAACAATCCGCATTTGAGTCCCATTGCACATTCCTTGCCTTGGGCTGAGGTTCCAAATCAAAATCACTGGAGCTCCAATTTTAAGTTTTAGGCAAGAGGGTGGAATTCCTAGTAGATTTATGCTCTAAAGATACTCATCTGCAAAAGCCTCAAGTCCTTGATAGTTGTCATCTTACTGCACTTTGTTGACTGCCTCAAAGGTATGCTCTACCCCAGCCACCCGCCCCAGCAAATACTCATTGAAGTCAGTCACCATCTTATTCTTGTAGGCAAGAATAGCCCTTACATTAAAGGTACCATGATCTCTACTGGCAGTATCAAGGAGGACTTGAGGATAGACCGGGTCACTCAAAGCCTCCATGGTAGATACACTATGGATGTAGTGTGGGATAGTGAGTTTTCCATAACATTATGGATTACCAATAAGGGATTTGAGGAAGGCCAAGGACACACAGTTGGCATCATTGGTAGGAACTCGCATATTTCTCATAAGTTTTAATATGATTAGGCGAGACCAAAATGAGCTATATCGAATGCAAGCTGATACAGTTGCCTGTCAGTTCCCATGTCTAATGACAGAGAGAATTTGTGCAAAATCTCCACCAAGTATTGTTGGTATCCCACCAAACAGATACCCCTCAAATGTTCCACAAAGATCATTGATACTAAAATTGACTACCTCAATGTTTGCCTTATGTTGCATTGGAACCTCATCCTAGATGATCAAAGAAGAAGCTTGGATCAAAGCTGCGAGGGTTGGCTCACCTGAAATATTGCATACCACATTTGCATTATTAGAGAGGGGTATTCTAAATCGGGAATGGGCAGCCCAACCACCTGGCAGAAGCTGTGCAGCAATTCCTGACAATGCAACACATAAGACAACCTTCTCCTGAGCTCTAAAATGAGTACAAAGAGCATTATAGAGGAATGTCTTCCCGGATCCAGTCTGCCCATGGAGAAAGTATGCTCTTTGGTCTCGTGCACATCAATTCATGGAATATCTATTGACAGCTGATACAATTGTCATGAAGCAAGCTTCTTGTTCCTCATTCAGGTCTCCTCAAAGTGCTGAAGTAGTAGTTACCTGCTCCTGATGATCATATGCCAGCTCTTGAGTAAGATATGGATTTCGAGATCTGGGTACCTCCCATGCTCCAGTCCTGTCCAGTTGAGGCATTGGTAAGCCAAAATCCCGAAGGCTCTTGGCAAATTCTGAAAGGTGATTCTGAATCAAGAATAGGCCATAGTCGTAGTAACTTTCTACTGCATCCAGAACATTTGCTGGGATTTGCAAGGAACCTCTCATGAGCATATTTGGTATATCATCATACATGCTTTCTTGGAATTGCTCCCAAACTGCCGATGGATCGCTGATCATAGTATAGTATAGTGCAAGAGCGAATAGGTGATGTAATGCGCTTCCTGTTCTCAAACCTGCTCCTTCAGTGAATAGTGAAACCCACTCACCATCATTCTCTAGGAGCTGTAATGCCAAGCAAGCTGCCTTGAAAGTTGGATGCAACTCTCCATTGACTGTTCCAAGATCCGCAAAGCTCTTTGGCCCCCGAACAATCGTAAGCAATAACTGAAGGTAGTAACATTCTCCCATCAATGAACTGGCTGAGAACATTCTCCCAATAGCCAATCAACGTTCGCTTCTCTTCCATCTCTTTTTCCGCACATAGATAAAGTTTTCAGGGAATTCATGATATAAGTAAGTTTGACCATCAACATTATTCTTGTTATAGTCGAAGAATGCAGTCAAGTTGGTCATAGACCCCTCCATCCTCTCCCTCAAAGTATCTAGATCTTCTGTTGGAGCAAAATAGACCGGTTGGTACCCAGGAAGGTGTACCATAAGATTGATTACTGGTGGGAGTTCCTCATAGGTACCAAATTCAAAGAGATGCCAAACAGCTTCAGTTGGCCTAATGTAACGTCCAGTCAGATCATGCTTGATTTCATCAACTTCACAACAGAACTCAGCTGTTACACGATCAATGCCCTTGTAGATATATTTGTGGATATATTTCACAGCCTGAATTGAACTACAGACCTCCACCTTGATATGTGCCTTATACCGAAGGCAGAGATATGGGTTAAAAGGAACAACTCTTCAATTGTCAATCACAGCAGTGACTCCTGGTCCCACACTTTGAATGGGTATGGTAAAGCTTTGTCCAGTATTACGTCTCTTATATATTGGATAACCATTGATTGACCTGGACAATGGTTTCTTCTTGGAATGTATGTGGATATCCCTTATTGCAAACCTGAATGCTCCAACCTTGATTGTCTCGCATACAAACCACTTGACTATCTCCACCAGCACAATGAGTATGTACCATAGATGAGCAAATAATTCCGCCCAACTCGCTTCCATACTTTTCAGATTCATCAGGGAACTTGACTGATATGAGATTATCTATGTTCTCCACAGTAAGGAATTGACCATCAGTTTTCAGAAAAACCAGTAAGTGGAGATGCGGTAATCCTCGCTTTTGATACTCTATCGTCCATACCCAGTCAAGCCACTCCCCAAAGATCTGTTTACTTTTTATCTGATCCAACAAATCTTTCACTTTGAGGTGAAATACTCTTGCAACAAGGTCTGGGCAATCGACTGCTGTTTGGTGAGATAATAATTCTTGCTGAATTTCTATCCACTTCAGATTCGCAGTGAAAGTAATAAATAGTAATGGTCTTCCAAAATAACGTACAATGGCCATACTGTCTTGGTACAATCGGTACATAAAACAGTCCCCACCAAAATAGGTTGCTGGTGAAATAAATCTCTTTCCCACTTCCTGGAGGTTCACATCACCCTGTTGAATAGCATCTGCTAGTCCATTATATAAATCGGATCAGATATTTGACTGATGTGCCTTTAACTAGAAAAGCTGGTTCTGATCATAGATGGCCCAAGAATCAACCACAAACTGTTGGAATAGTCTTTGAGCTTTAAAGATTGTAAGAGGCTCATTGGTACGTGTGTGCAAGCAGTATCGATAGAATGACCTCTGCGGTATCTGAACAGATTCTCCTCATCCCATCTCATTTCTCAAAGTATGAGCCCAGTGCCAGCTAGCCTTCCCTCTTGGGAACAAGAGAACATAATGGAGTGCCAGGAATAAGACATGGTTTGGATTGATAATAGTTAGATCTCGATCCGTACCATTTGCACCATTCACTCTGCTTGCAAGAATAATATCACGGAAACCTCCCTCTCCGTACTCATCCAGAAAAACCACTGCCACCTCATTTGCTGTTGGTATATTCTCTCTGCATCTGTCTGCTCCCATTTGTACCACTATTCATATTTGGGGATCTATCATGACTTTATAGTTTGGTTGTGCTGAGTCTATCTGTGTTGTGATCGACTATAAGATCTCTCCTATCTTGTACCATGCAACAGGCAATGGGTCTCTGGTTAGCTTTCTTGGAGATAGTGTTACTTATCTTTTATTGTATTCTCCTTCCTTCGAGAACTCTGGTATTTGTTATCTTACGCTACGTCTTAGATATCAACCCTTGCTGATAATAAGTCCTTATAGTGCTAACTCATACTAGTCTTGGTCCTTCTTTCTCGTCTCTTGGTTTGTATATAAAGAGTCTAATGGTGTTTTATTCGCAATGTAATAGATAGGAAATAACTTAGGTAGTTGCATGAAGAACTAACTATCAGGTCCTATCGACCTCCTTATATAGTTCTTCAAGCAACCCGCTTACAAATTAAATGAGTCACAACTGTGACTCATACACTCACGTAACATATAATCTCATGACCATACTTAGTCATGTGTGAAAGTCCCATGACCCTAAATGGGTCATGTGCGAAACCTCATGACTCGCATAAATGAAGTCATACCTCTTAGTCCTTATGACTCATATGCACACATATCAGTCAATGGTCAACATACCAATCAAATTCAAACATAAACAACTATAACTCACAACTGTGAGTCATGTAAAACCCTATGACTCATACATGAGTCATAGTGTAAAACGTAACATCGTATGACTCAACTGAGTCATGTGAAATACCTTTTAACAAATAAAATATTATGACATACAATCGTATGTCATGTGAAACCATTACAAACTATGCCAGGTTTGTAATACTAGTTCCCCTCTTCCTAAATCCTCAGTCCCTTAAGGATCTGTGACAGTACTCATCATAGTACACATCTCGTTCCACATTCTTTTGTAGTCGGCCCATATCATAGGCAATTCTTTTGATTCTTCTTTCCTCTTCTTTTCTACTGTATCTTTCTCTTGCTAGTTCTTTTTCCAAGGACTTGTTTCTGAGTCTCAGGCCTTTTTCCTCCTCTCTTAACCTGTCGATGAATTTCCTTGTTCCATCCACTGTCTATTGTAGTTGTTCGATCAATTTTCGTAGGTCTTCCTTTGATACGAACTTTTTATCTCTTTCTTTTTCCTCTGGCTTTGTCCCTGAAACCAGTTTTTCTCCCCATCTCACTTTTTTCTTTCCTTTCTTGTGGAAAGAACATTGGTCCCGCATACAATCTTTCGCATTAATTCTTTCGTATTTTGGCTCTTTTGGTGTGAATTCTGGGAATGATTCCTAGTTCTTTTCCCAGCTGTTGGTGTCACTACAACCGTTCGAGCTGGTAGTTGCTGTTCTGGCTGTGGGCCAGAGGTTGTGTCCCTTCTTCACATCTTTATGGATAGGGCATTATTCGCCCATACATGCTGTGAAGTGGTATGCCGCATGCTCATCTTTCTTGTACTCCAAATATATTTTGCTCCAGTCCTCATTCTCTGTGTCTGGGCTTTCACGGATGTTGTTGGTGGAAGGTGGAGAGTGTATTTTGGGCGTTGGTGAAGTTGGCGGCTGGGTACCACTCTTGATCGTGTTGTGCGGGTAACTGCTCCACTTGGCCCGGTATTGTAGTTTTCCGGAATGTAGTCTTGAATCGATGATTTGCTCATGTTTGTATTCATCTTCTCCTTCTATCTCAATAGGAGGAGGGGGAAGTTTCTTTTGTGAGGGTAGAGGATTGTCTGAGTAGACTTCGAGTTTGCTGATATGGAAGACTGGATGTTTTGTTTTCATTGAGGGCAGAAGGTCTAGCTTATAAGCTTTTTCTCCAATTTTTTTGATAATCCTATATGGTCCAATCTTCCGGTAGTCGTGTTTTTTTAATGGTCTTGTTGTCTGAATATCTTTCGTAATTAACCAGACTTTATCCCCTGATTCCACTCTTGGATCAGGTTTTCACTGTTGATCGTTGTTTTCCCTCATTTTGTCTTGTGCCATCTGTATCTCAATCTGGATAAGTTCGTGTAGTTGGCTGATGTCACTTTTTTTCTGATATTTCTGGCACACCTGTGTGTCCTATAGGTTCATTGATGGGGTGGTGTCCATGATTCGCATAGAACGGTGATGTCTTGATACTATCTTGTTGTGTCTTGTTGTATGTGAATTCTGCAAATGATAGCCATCCTCCCCAGTACTGTTGAGAATATTCCACGTATGCCCTTAGGAATTGTTCTAGTGAGGCATTTGTTCATTCTGTTTGTCCAACTATCTGAGGATGAAAATCTGTGCTTATCTTTCGTGTGATGTCCAATCCTTTGGTCATCTCTTTCTGTAGGTCTGATGTGAATATTGATTCTCTATCACTGATGATATCTTTTGGTAATACATGTAATTTGAACATATTTTTCATGAATAGTTGTATGAGCTGTTTTGTTTTCATATCTTTTTGACAAGGTATGAAATGAGCCATTTTGCTCAGATGATCTACTACTACCCATATAGCATCATAGTCATTTGATAGTGGTAGGTCTGTAATGAAGTCCATACTGATAGATATCCATGGTTTGTCTGATATTGGCAATGGTTGTAGTAGCCCATAGGGCACGTGATGACTTCCTTTTATCCATTGACACATATCACAGTTTTTGACATATTGCTTAATGTCTTAGTGCATCTTTGGCCAATAGTATGTTCATTGTGTCAGTTCCAATATTTTAGCCATTCCCCTATGTCTGTTTTGTGGTGTGTCGTGATTCCTTCTGATTGCTTCAGTTCTTATTAGTTTATCTTCTGGTAACCAGATTCTTCCTTCATAACACATATATCCTTCTTTCCAGTCACATGACCCCAATGCAACCTTTGGATATTCCCTATCTTTCCTTTCGATGGCTTTTCGAATATCTTGAAGTAAAGTATCTCATGATGTTTTTTCCTTAATATTCTTTTCCATTCCTCGATCTTCTATTGTCCATAGTTCCATGGTGTTTATTTCTTCTGAACCCAAAGCATATCCTTCATCCTTGAAAAATTGTTCCTTGGGTAAGAGGATCTTTTGGTGCTGCACAATATGATCATCCTCTTTTGTTGGTATGTCATTCATTCTTAGTGTGAGGGCATGTGGTTTTGCTCCTTCTTTGCCAGGTCGATATTCAATTTTGATGTTGTATTGGCTGAGTTCCTCACTCCATCGTATCTGTCGTCCATTCAGGGCTTTAGTGGTTGTGAATGGGACCAGGTTCTTGTGGTTGGTAAGAATCTTGACTGTCTGTGGGCTTCCTTATGTGTATTTTCTCCATTCCTTGAGAGTTTGCATAATCACAAGGAGTTCTTTATCCTGGATGTCATAGTTGCATTCCGTCTTAGTCATTGATTTTGACCAATAGGCTATCGGTTTCCATAGTCTCTCCTTATCTTGTTGCGATATTATTCCGGAGCAAACATAATTGGATGCATCTGTTTCGATCATCATGGGTGCCTCTGGGTCGAAATTTCTTAGTATTGGGGTCATGGTGAGTTTTTCCTTAAGACCTTCGAATGCCTTCTGCTCTTGCTCTCCCCATTCCCACTTCAGGTTTTTCTTTGTCCTGTTGTATAATGGTTTTGCTATTCTGCTGAACTCTTCTATGAATCGTCGATAGAAATTGCAGAATCCTATAAAACTTTGGACATCTTTGACCTTATCCAGTTGTTGTCCATACTTTTATGGCATCTGTTTTGGTAGGGTCCATTCGTACTCCTTCAGAGTTGATAATGAATCATAGGTATTTGGTTTCTTCTTTATGAAATTCACATTTTGTGAGTTTCAGGCGAACTTCTATTTCCTTCAGTTTTGCTGGTATCATGGCTACATCTTTTCAATGTTGTTCCATGTTGTCCAAATATACCAATAGGTCATCCAGGTAAGCTATGCAGTTGACATCGAAATATTTGCTAAGTGCATTGTTGACCCATCATTGGAAGGTTGCTGGGACATTGGCTAATCCAAATGGCATGACCATATATTCATATAGTCCATATCATGTCCTGAATGCTGTTTTCCATTTGTCTCCTTTGGCGATTCGTATATGTTGGTATGTGTCCTTGATGTCAAGTTTGGTGCAATATTTCGCTGTTTGCAGTCAATCTAAAGCTTTGCTTATCAACAGTAACGGATAACGGTCTTCTTTTAATGTTGCATTTAGGTCTCTATAGTCCACACAAAGCCTTAAGCCCCCATCCTATTTCTTGGCAAAGAGTCTAGGTGCTCCTGCCGATGAAGACAACAGTCTTATCCAATGTCTTTCTAGATTCTTTTCCAGGTATTCCCTGAGTTCCTTAAGTTCTTTTCATCTCCAGGAGTAGAGCTTCATGAATGGTGGTGGTGCTTCTGTTTTGATTTTGTGATCCATTGCCCGATGCAGTCGTAGTTTGGTTCTTTCTTTTTCTTCAAATATGTCTAAGAAATTGTGATATTCCTTAGGTACTATTTGCTTCAAGGTTTCTTTTCCACCCTTTCCTTTCTTTTGTAAGGCTAGCTCAGTGCTAATTGTTGTAGCTGCTAGTGTAAGCCTTGCATCATCCTACTTCAGGATTCCGGTAGTTTTTCCTTTTTTATGCATCCTGCCAAATGCTTGTGCTGAGATAAAAGCTATTGATAGCTTTTTCTTGTCTCGGGTCAGTTCTTCTTTTTGGTGATCTGTGCTGCCGAATCCTTGGTCACCTCTTTCCGTGGATTGAAGTTGTTGTACTTCCTTAAAGGGTGCTGGGACTATTTTTTCGATGATTATCTAGGCAATTCTATCTCCTTTGTGGACCTTATAATCCACTTCTGACAGGTTTGCCAATAGGACCCGAATGTCTCCTGTATAGTCCATGTCTATGACTCCAGCATTGATGGTGAGACCATTTTTGGTTGCCAAACCACTTCTGGGTGCGATGCGGGCATAGGTGTTCTCCAGGAGTCCCATTGAAATTTCTGTCCCAAGGAGCTTTTATCCCCTTGCTAGGATTATTGCTCCTTCTATACTGAACAGGTCACTTCCTGCAGCCTTTTGTGAACCCTTCGTAGGTATCTTCACATCTTCTCTCAGCTTTCTGACCACAACCTCATAGTTGGGTCCTTCCTTAGTACTGATCCTTAAAATCTGACTTTTCAGATTTTCTTGTATTGCTTCCTTTTCTGCTACTGCATATACTGTTGGGGATGCATCGAGGCATACTACCTTACACCTATCGCTATCAAAGGTGATTTCTTCCTCTCTCCAATCTATCCTTGGGTTGTGATCTTTTAACCATGTCATGCCAAGGATGGCTTTGTGTTTGACAAGGTTCGCCATTAGGAAAGTTGCTTTCTCTTTGTAGCTTCCAATGTCCATAGGGATTTCTGTGACATGGGTGATTGGTCCTGCATCAGATAGAGTTCCATCCACTATGTATATCTCCCTTGGTTTTTCGATTTTTATTAGAGGTAACTGATGGTTTATACCGAAGTTGCAGTCTATAAAGTCTTCCATTGCCCCCAAATCTACCATTGCATTTGTCGATATTTGTTGTTGTCCATTGTGGAGTTGTACTTTGACCATCATATGGTCTGATTCGAGTTTTCGTAATTCTTTGTTCAGGATTGTTGAGTGAAGGTGTGCTATTCTGATGGTTTTTGTCTGGTCATCCCCCAGTCCATCCTTTCCGGGGGACATCATCCTTCTTTTGATGGTTTTTGTCCTGTTGTCCCCATGACCATCTATTCTTGGGGACTTTCGTCATTTAAAACCTCTTCTTATTCTTATTCTACCTCCATTCCTCTGATCTTGGACTTGTTGATGTTGGCCTTCTGGGCTCGGCAGTTTTTTGCCATATGTCCCTTCTTCCCACATTGGTAGCATAATCCTTCTTTCATGCATTTCTTCCACTCCTCCTAGGGTAACCTTTTGTACTTCTTTCGATTTGTCACATCTAGGTCCATAGGTTCTCCTGGGGGTGGCGTCTGTTTGAACATTCCGTCTGTGTTTCATGGGGTTATCTCTGTCTTGTTTCCTTTCTGAATATTTTTGACCATAGGCAGTTTGGTTTCCTTGGTGATGGCCCATCGTACCAGTTGTTCTGTAGACTCAAATGCCCCTGTATCTATTCCCCATACATTCTGTAGTGTTGGGTCTATTCCTCCCAACAACCATTCTCCTTTCATTGCTTTGTCTAACTCTGCTTCGGTAGCAGTCATTCTGAAACTGTTCCAGTATTCTGTCATGGGCCTATTTCCTTGCCACAGTTTTTTGAGTTTCATTTGAGCCTCTTCTCTTAGGTCTATTGCTCTGAATTGTTCTCCAATGGCTCCTTGGAATAGTGCCCATGATCCATCCCACGGGTGCACTAAACTCCCTTCCGCGTAATGTGTGATCCAGATAGCTGCATCCCCTCTTAGCAGGCTTGTTGTGTACACTATTTTGTCCATGTCATGGTTCTCATGCCATCCTACAGCCTGGAAGTAGACCCTTAGTTTGGCTAGCTATGTTTGTAGTTTGCTTCATTCTCCATCAAAGTTTTCTGGTTTTTCTGTCTTGGGTCTTCTTTCCCCTTGTAGCCTGGCCAAGATCTGTGTTAGCTGTTCTGCCATTAATGCTAAAGGTTGCCCTTCCTCATGTTCTTCTCCTTGGTTCTCAGGGGAGTTCATCAGTTAATCTCCTGCTGCTTCTGCCATTATTGTCATTGGGTGTTGCTTTTGTTGAGATGCAACCAAATGTTACAATCGGCTATAAGATCTCTCCTATCTTGTACCTTGCAACAGGCAATGAGTCTCTAGTTAGCTGTCTTAGAGATAGTCTTACTTATCTTCTTTTGTATTCTTCTTCCTTCGAGAACTTTAGTATTTGTTATCTTATGCAATGTCTTAGGTATCAACCCTTGCTGATACTAAGTCCTTATAGTGCTAACTTGTACAAGTCTTGGCTCTTCTTTCTTGGGGTTTGGTCTGTATATAAAGAGCATAAAGGTGTTTTATTCGTAATGTAATAGATAGGAAATAACTTAGGTAGTTGTGTGAAGAACTAACTATCAGGTCCTATTGACCTTCTTATATAGTTCTTCCAGCAACCTGCTTACAAATCAAATGAGTCACAACTGTGACTCATATACTCATGTAATATATAACCTCATGACCATACTTGTCATGCATAAAAGTCCCATGACCTTAAAGGGGTCATGTGCAAAACCTCATGACTCATATAAACGAAGTCATGCCTCTTAGTCCTTATCACTCATATGGGCACATATGAGTCAACACTCAACATTTCAATCAAATTCAAACATAAATAACTATGCCTCACAACTGTGAGTCATGTGAGACCCTATGACTCATACGTGAGTCATAGTGTGAAAACATAACATCATATGACACAACTGAGTCATGTGCAAAACCTTTAACAAATAAAATATTATGACATACAATTGTATGTCATGTGAAACTATTACAAACCATGCCAGGTTTGTAATACTATACAAGGTATGAAATATACATAACCACTCAAGCCACACAGTTAAGGAGGTGGCACAATTTTCAATCCACAACAACTTTTTCAATTCTTAATCAATAAAAATAAAGTTTCTTTAATATATATCTAGAGAACTAGGAGATCTTAGAAATGTAAAAAAGGGTTGAAATTGTTTATTTTGATTTTGTGTGATTTTGTTGAGCTGTGGTAAGACTCTTGAGTTTCGTGTTACCATTGTTGATATCTGACCTTGAATTTAGCTATAGAGTAAGGAACTAACATCAGCAATGCATAAGGATGCTGGGAAGGTTCAGGGCTGGGATGGGGACATCATGGATGGAACGCATCTGTGGTTGATGTTAGGATGGAGTTATGACATCACTATGAGAGATGGAAGGAACGTGATGAAGGGTAGCCCTATGTGGCCATGCCGAGTGGTACTCCTGTGAGGCAGCAGCTATAGCCAGATGTCAGAATATGGGGAACAAGCTGCGACCTAGATGCAGATGTTCAGGGGTGGTGAGGATGTCAACCCGATATCAGGCAGTGTCCTGACACCACAAAGTATTGCTATGCAATACCGCATGCAACAGGCACAATGTTGTTTTGCAATACACATCATGACACTTAGGGTGCAACAGGAGGTTACAACAGAACTCAGGACGCACCAGGCCCACCAGGTGTACGAGAAATGCAGCATGCATCAGGACATGATGCCCATACATCCAACACGTGTTTTTTTTTTTGCTAATGAATACCTCTCCTTTACGATTGAAACTTGTATCATGATATTCTTTATAACTCATATCTCATACACAATAATACTTTAAGTTCAATTATCACTTACATGGAAGATAACTATCAGTTCTGTCCAAGGTAATTATTTATTTATTTTATTATATTATGAGTATTATTTTTGAAGTTACTTAAATAAGTTTCTTGTACTAATCCTGTGCAACTTAAGGTCCTATTATATTATGAGTATTATTTTTGAAGTTACTTCAATAAGGTTCTTGTGCTAATTCTGTGCAGCTTAAGGTCCTATAGAAACAAGTTTGCTGAATGGAGATTTACAAAAAAGCATGTGTCACTTCATCAGTATGAGGTACAAGTGGCTAAAATACAAGACCTATAGAGGTATAATATGAGCTCAACTAATATCCTCTGATTGTTAAGTATTGATGGTTGGTAATTGTTATCTGGACAACTAAAGAATTTACATCTGCATCCTAGATTAAGGTACTTAATAGGTACAGCAACAACTCCTGAGGTATGACAAGATGTAGTACAAAAAGCAGAAACCTTCATATGTGAATGTATTTATGCATGACAATCTGTCTGTTATAACTAACAATATATATTATCTAACATCAGATTAAGTGGTATTTTTATCTCTCAGTATATCACCCTTCATAAAGGCTACAAAAATAAACTAATTCATTGAGAACAGAAAACAAGTTTGTGAAGCAATGAAAATTGTAGATCCTGAGGGGGTTACCACTCATACCACAACCTTTGGAAACCATAGAAGGAGGTGAGAACTTTCTGTGAAAGGACCAAATAAAGTACTTTCTATTGATGGGTATAATAAGCTATCTAGATTTGGCTTTAAGATTTATGATGAGATTGATGCATATTCTCATTATATAGTTTGGTGCTATCTTAACATATCAAACTGTACAGCTAGTTCAGTCAATAAGCAATATTTATAACTCCTCAGAAGCAGCATGTATATACCTAAACTAATTAGGTCTGACAATGGCATATCTATTAATCAAGCTAATGCACCTTACTTCATATCAATTTATTAATTGTTTTTGAATTTTAAAAAGGAATAAAATAGTTCTACTTGTAGGATCACATATTGTACTATAGTAAGTCAACCACCCAGATTGACCATTTTCAGATATATAATCTTTTGGAAAGTCAACAAAAAAACAATGCATTAAAGCATGGTGGAATCTTCTGACCAATAGCAAACTCAAGAATGGAAAGTCTATTTTGTTCAACTAGAAGGAAGGAGACATTTTGATGGTAGCGACTTAGATAAGTGCTGCTTACAGTTTCTGAATATGGAAAGTATTCACACATATATACACTAATTTGTTGAGGTTCACAACAATGTTTCAATTAGAAGACAAAGAGCATGAGACCACTACTTGCCAATGGGACAACCATACCTGATGTACTACTAATCTAAATCTGGTAGAGAATATAAGGAGAATGTATGTCCAATTGTCTTCGCAGCATTGGAGGTTGAGGTTACAGACTATGACCTGAATCAATACTTACCAACAAGTACCTTAATACTACACAGTAATATTTTCCAACAAGATGGGCATCAAAAAATATATAGTGATGAAGATATAAGATATAATGATGTATATCTTCACCTCAGAGAGCAAGTATAGAAGCTTATCAATGATAGTGGTAATGTGGACCTTTTTAGCTCTCTTAGAGGTATACTATATTGGGTGTAACCACATTATTAAGATGAAATAGAAAGGTATAGGAGCCACATCAATAGTGATCAAGAGATGACACTAACTGATAGTGATAATGATGATATTAGTGAGGAATTTGTTGATCAATCAGTTGTTGGTCATAACTCAGAAGAAGAGGAGGATGAAGGAGCTAATAGTCTTGTTTTAGAGATATGAAGTACCCAAATGCATAGCATATATAATCTAACATTTTCTCCTTATATTCAGAAAATCATATCATACTTCTAGTTTTTCAGTTTATCATTTCGGACTTCCTCTTTCACACTATTCTTTCATTCTTCTTATTTCATATTGATATCCTGTATATTTATCCCATACAATAATATCTATAATGTCTTTCAGCACTTCAACTCCTGTCTCCTACTAAGTTCATGCATGCACTTATGCTCAAAGTCTACCAATGAGAGGAAATCTACATACTCATATTGGGTACAAATATCCTATCAACATGCATATAATGGCACCTGAGATAGATATTCCAATTCTTGGTAGCAGTTCAATAGTTATGAATATTATAAATAATTAACTGAAATATCATAAAGCTTAATCAAATTGCTAACTTGATATTCTAATATAACCTGAAGGTGGTTACAATCATTGTTCATCTCAAACAATTTATTATTTAAGCTCCGGTATGACTTGTCTTGTCCACAGTCAGCCTAGTCTCAAGTCCAATCAATATCAGAATACTGCAATGACACCAAAAGTGAGCCCAAACTACTGCTACCATGATACCTCTCGGATCAAACAAGAATTCAAGGTTCAAAATATAAGGTACAATGTTCTTACAATATTAGATCATCAGCAAAAGAAAAGCCCGCTTCTGATGTATCGGCGTCTTGTCCTGACACATGCCACATTTCTCATGCGCCCGGTGCGCCTGGTGTGTCCTGAGTTCCATTGCAACCCCCTGTTGCGCCCTATGTGTCATGATGTGTGTTGCAACACAACATTGCGCCTGGTGCATCCTGTGTCGCATAGCAACGCTTTGCGGTGTCAGGACACTACCTGACATTGGGTTGACATCCTCACAACCCCTGGACATCTGCATCTCTGTCACAGCTTCTTCCCCATATCCTGACATCTGGCTATGGCCACTGCCTCACGGGAGTACCACTGGGCGTGGCCACACAGGGCCGGCCTTTGTCACATTCCTTCCATCTCTCATCGCAACGCCATAACTCCATCCTAACATCGACCACAGATGCCTTCCATCCCCCGGTGTCCCCATCCCTGCCCTGAACCTTCCCGGTATCCTGACGCATCACCGTTGTCAGTTCCTCACTGTGAGGCCACAGGGCATTGTGGCGATTTGTCTCAATATGTCAGGTTTCTTCACTCGGTCCAAGCGATGTTGGGACCCACAATGTCCCACAGCGTCATCGCGATGTCAGGACCCACGACATTTCACTGCATGGTGTCATCAGGGTCCTAATCTCAAGGACTGACCAATCCCCCACCATAATTTTCTACATTGTGTACTTTTAGTTGTATCTATTATTTAGTTTCTATTAAATAGTTTCTACATAGATGTTTCTATATACAGGTTGCAATGAAAGATGCTATAATATTCTCTGTGCCATTCAACCATCCTCGATGCAGAATACTTGCCCAAGCCAACAGTTGTCGCCCGACTGTCTGATCTCATGACCCCTCAATAAATCTCGTTAAATGTCCTTAAATCAATATGGCTGTTAACAAGCCATCGCTGGTCTGTCTCCGGGATGAGGTGCGCCAGGCCTAGGATTGTCCCTATGTCTACTATAGTAAACTCTCATGCATTTTCCCTTAGCTGTACCATGACAAGGCCATAGACGTTGAATACGCGTCCCGAGTTAACTGCATTCAATATTTGGACACATGCAAGCCTGTGAACCATGTCCTCGTGTGTGTAGTCTCTGATTTTGAAGAGTGCCAGGAGCTTTCCGGGGAGATGGCCCTGGAGCACACCATACATATGCTCACCACCCGTCTGTACCCAAAGCCAATCGTTGGGACTCACCTGGTTCCTGAAGAGTCGGGTACCAGTAGAGCATACCCTGTGGATATCATAAATGTCGGTTTCTTGGAACACTAGAATGGGGATTTCAAGTTGTGTTAATTGTTCCACTAGAAGGAATTGAAGTATGGCAGTATCTTCAGGAAGGCGGCACTCAGTGTGCAGGCTATTCCGGCTATATCGAATCAATTCCCGACAGATGCTCTCTGGTGAGATACCCAAGACCTTGCAAAAATCCATCACATTGGAAATATCATCACGACGCCCTTTCAGGATCCTACCATTGGTAACTAGCACAGATACGGAATTCGTTTTATCTGAATGTTCAACGAGATCGGCAGAGAGATAAGCCCCACGACGTCGGAGGGAATCCAGGTTCAAAAGTCTCATTCGGATTGCATGCTGGCGATTATAGCTGTGCAGGATCTGTCTTGTGGCATCGTTTTTATTTGAACGCCGCCACCACTCCTTGATTTGTTCCTTATGTGCAAGCTCACCAAACTCCATGGAATACATCTGAATGTTGCCAAACTGGTATATGTGACCCTGAAAATGACTTAGTAGATGCATCTTAATGAAGTTGAAATGAGATTCTGTATGGATTAGTTCCATATGTTGGTCAATCTCTTCTTCATGATCCTGCTCTCATACCCAACGCCAGTTGGATTTCGTAATACGTTGGTTTACCCATGTTCTCTGATATCGTAGCTCCCTTCGCTGCTCGTCAACCTTTGCCTGTGTCCTCTTTGATATTCGAACCTCCAAGAAGATATCTTGCATATCATGAAACCGATTCAGATATTGTTCCATATAACCTAAAATCTCACGTGTATGGCTACAATATTGGGCCATCAAAGTAAAATAGAGTAATGACCTGATGCAGGTGAGTGCGCGTTTGAATGGCAATCCTTGCGTACTCTCAGGCTGCCTCAATGCCACCGCGAGTACTCCCAAAGGACAACGCCCCAGGTTCCTCATCTTCTTTCCTTGCCACTGCATAACCTCGCGGTATGCTTTTTTGGGCACAAAGAATCCCGAGTATGGTGGTAAAGCCTTCCAGGCATCAGCAAAAGCCTGCAGTCAGGTGTGTTTCTTGAGGAATCCCTGAACCCAGTTCATCATATACTTGAATAGTCCCAAATAAACTGTAGGGAGCAAATCCGGCTTGTGCAGATCGGGTGCTGAAACCTGTTGAAGCCCATGAAAAATATTCTATCCCATCTTGATACCAAGTACGTCAAACGTGGTATTCATGTCTCCCAACCCTGAGTCTGTCGACAGATGCTCATTTTCTTGTTCGAGACGTTCATATGTGGCATAATCCCGTGTCTGATACGTCTCCTGTGCATTGGTTCCTAATGCATCAGGAGGCACCTCACATTTTGGACAGGCATTAGATTTTACTCTGTGTAGTGCAAAGTTTTCCATATGATCCGCAACCCACACGGACAAGATAGGGAAGCACTGCCGGACCTTCCCATCTGCACAGTCAATTGAGACACTGTCAAGTGCCGCATCTTGCAAGGGCGACAGTATGAGTTCAAATACGCCTTGTAGTGTGTCGCCATTGATTTGTCTCTGCAGGTTGTCTGCTGAAGAGAACTGTGGGAACTTGGGCAGGACGGGCAATAGTGCAAGAAGGAGAACTGCCATTGATCCAAGTCGGTTTCGCCTAGTTGATAGGAGATTTCCGGTCGTAATATAGACAGGCCACACTTTCTTGTCACCCGAGAAGTTGGTAAGATGCGTCTGATCGGACATTCCAATTATTGGAACCAGAGTTGCACCACGTGCGAGTGTATCCTATAAACGGTTAGCCAGTACCCTGATGAAGGAGGTTGCAAAGCAGGACGTACCATACTTGGACGTCCTACCACCAGTCTGCCATATGCATTTTGGTATATATCCTATGCCCATTCTGGTCCTATTCACGCTGCGGTGTGTAGACCAAGTCATCCCTGTATGCTATCTGCCGAAGAAGGTATCTGACACAGTCAAGGACGTTCCAATACAAGAAATGCTGTGTTCTCTTGCTATCATCAACTTTACCTTCGAACTATTGTAGATAAGGACTGTAGGGGTCCAATGATCGGAGATGATTCTCCAATGTGTACATTGAACTATACCTGACTGATGCAGAACTACCCAGACCACTGCAAAAGAATTCATTGATTCGAGACTTTGAGACTTTGCTCTGAATAAACTAAGATGCAAGTTTGAAATCGTGAGCATTGGCAAACAGAGCCCATGGATCCTGGCACAGAGTACAGTGTTCATCCTCAAACCCGCTCACATCTCCAATCACTTCCCCGGTGCCTGGGTAATGCAATTGTCTGCTGGCCGTTGCTGAGGTGTTGTGGTTGAGTACTTCAGCATCAGATGTTATGGGAAATAACATGATTGCTAGAAGAGATGATATACGGGGAGAGGGCTATTGAGATAACAGGTTTATTATGTTACCTTTGGTGGAGGTAGCCTTTAGTATGGTTTTAGTTGACCCTTACTATCATGTGTATCTAGTAGGTGGGATGTGAGATGGTTAGCAAAGTTGGTAGTTGTCATATAGGTTGGGGTTGGGTGACTGTGTTAAGTTGTGAGTGTCAGGGTTTAGGTTGTTGTATTTATTTGCAGTTTGGATTTTGTTTATAAGGACGTGAAGAGCGATTGTATTCTCGCTCTTCACGCAACCTCTTGTATTCATCAAAAATATACAAACGTTGTCATCTTTCCGGTGTTGCTTTTCCTCCAAGCACGAATCCTATCTTTCACTCTCTTGCTCTTACCCTCTTGAATCTTTCTTGCCTTGGTCGTGTACCTTGGACTTCCTCCTGTCCTTCTTGTCCTTCCCTCTTGATCCCAGGCACCCCCATAACACTAGGTTGCGTCCTACCATCCAACCTACGCGAATTTCCTTGTCTCCTTATCCTTGTTTCTATTTTCGTCATGTCCTCCTCTATCCCCCCAATTACCTATGGCCTTACTAAAGGCATGATTCAAGACCTTCAAGTCATTGCCAATCAGGACCCTAACCAATCGGACATCAATGCTATGCTACAGTTAATTCGGGCATCCAGTACCTTCGCCAAAACAATTCTTTCGCTTCCTCCAATCTCATATTGAGCAATCCAAACTACGATTACCACCCTGTGCAATGAAGGGCAACAGCTTCTCACTTCCCGTGAAAATCTTACGACAGAAAAGGATCATTGGAGAGCAGAAGCTGAGGCTTATGCACATAGAGCAACTTCTCTTGAAGCTGATTTAATAAGAGAGAAAGCCAACTCAGATCAATTTCGTTTAATGGCTACCAGATTCCTCGAGCTCGTATCGAGTCTATACCTGATCCTGAAATATTTGATGGTACTAGGGAGAAGCTCCGTTCCTTCATTGCACACCTTCGTCTTAAGATTCAAGGAGATAACCATAAGTTCCCTGACGCTCAACATCAACTCCGTTATGCTTCTGAGATACTATCCAGAGTTGCTTTCAATCAGATTCTTCCTCATATTAAAGACTCTTGTGTTGACCTCGTTGACTTAGAGGCATTTGTTACACTGTTGGAAAATGCTTTTGGTGACCCGAATAGAGTTGCAACTGCCGAACGCAAACTAGAAAGCCTAAAGCAAAAGAACCAAGACTTCGCTACCTATTTTGCCGAGTTTCAACGATATATTTCAGATGTGGACTGGAATGATGCAGCAAAATGAAGCCAGCTTACTCATGGGTGGGTTAAATAATGAACTCAAGGACCAGTTGGTCACCATTGAATCCCCTGCATCACTCAATGATTATGTCACACTTCTTCAACGTCTTGATAATAGGATTCACGCTCGGGCTGCTGAACGACTCCCACACTCTACACAAATTGGTCAACATTCTTGTTCTCAATGCTCCTCCAGTATTCCGTCAATTGAAAAAACTATGCAATCAGCATTCCAGGCTCCAAATATCTCCATCCCATCAACTACCCTCTCTGCCCAGCCCTCCACCCAGTCTGGAACTCATGCTGGCCCAATGGACCTCTCATCTACTTGTCGTCGCCTTACTTTAGAGGAAAAAGCAAAACGCATTTGGGAAGGTCATTGTTTGTATTGTGGAGGCTTTGGCCATATGGCAATCTCATGCCCAGCCAAAAACCTATCACAACGATTACGCGTTCCAGAGGCTAGAATGGTTGCCCCAATCAGTACTGCGGAGCCCACTTGTGCACATAACAACCCCTTTGTTGACCTCTTTGGTGCAGCACAACCGGCGGAAAACAATTTGTCCCAGGATTAGGCGATGGCACTTTCCTGGGACCAAAAAGGTCCTTTGATGAATGTTACCACTTGTCTGGTTTCTCTCTGTCTTCTAATTCTATAGTCAATGAAAATGCAATGGATGGCAAACACTTAGTTCTCACATGTACTGTCTCTGACTGTGACACAAGAATTAAGACCCATGCACTGATTGACTGTGGTGCTACTGGATATGCATTCATCGATGAGACCTTCACTTGCCATCACAATTTCCCTCTTTTTTCCATGAAAACACCCCGAATACTTGAAGTAATTGATGGTCGCCCTATTGCCTCTGCAGCACTTACACACCTTGCCAAAGTCACCCTACATATTCGCGAACATGCAGAGGTTCTTTTTATGTTTGTTACAAAACTTGGACACTATCCGATTGTCCTTGGCATACCATGGCTGCGTCATCATGATGTTGCAATCCGGTTCTCATCGAATACGATTACGTTTGATTCCGACTACCACTTAGCTCACTGTACCCCTGACCCTGTTATTGCCTATGGTACAACACATGATCCGCCTGATATGCATCACACCCTCCACTCTGTCAATAGAGCCTTAGGTCATATGGTCCTTGAAGAGGAAGAGGTAAAGGTAATGCTTCCTGAACACTATCATAAATTTCTACCATTATTCTTAGAGAAAGGTTCACAGGAGTTGCCACCCCATAGGAAATGGGACCATGAAATACCCCTTTTAGAAGGATTCACTCCACCTTTTGGACCCCTTTATAGTATGTCTCGTGAGGAGTAGAAGACATTACAGGAATGGCTAGGACAAGAACTTGAGTCAGGACACATTGAGCCCTCTACTTCACCTGCATCATCCCCAGTACTTTTTGTTAAAAAGCAAGATAGATCCTTACAGGTTTGTAATGATTTCCGTGGCCTTAATGCTAGTACAGTCAAAAATCGGTACCCCCTTCCACTAATTTGAGAAACTCTAGAGCGTCTATCGACAGCAAAATACTTCACAAAGTTAGATATCCGAAATGCTTACTCTTTGATTCGGATGAAAAAGGGCGAAGAGTGGAAGACTGCTTTTCGAACCCGTTATGGATTGTATCAATACAATGTTAGGCCATTTGGACTTTGTAACGCACCTGCCACATTTCAAGCTTATATCAATGAGGCTTTGAAGGGTTACCTGGATGTCTTTTGCACTGCCTATCTCGACGATATACTAATATATAGTAACTCACTTGAGGAACACATTACTCATGTTACCAGTGTCCTGGAACGTTTGAGTGAATTCAAGCTGCAGTGCAAACCGCAGAAGTGTGAGTTTCATGTTCAGTCAACTGGATACCTAGGGGTTGTGATTTCGATTGATGGAGTAGGAATAGATCCTGGAAAGATTGAGGCAATAATGGCCTGGCCGGTTCCCCATGTTATCAAACATGTCAAGTCATTTCTGGGGTTCTCTGGGTATTACCGTCGTTTCAGCAAAGATTATTCCAAAATTACAATGCCACTTAACCAGCTTACAAAAAAGGCAGTTCCGTTTATCTGGGATACTAGTCAGGATACAGCATTCACAACCCTGAAGGAAGCCTTTACAACAGCTCCTATTTTACAACACTTTGACTATGACCGTGAGATTGTTGTAGAGACTGATACTTCAGACTTTGTATCTGCGGCTGTTCTCTCACAACCTGATGATGATGGAGTCCTCCACCCTGTTGCATTTTTTTCCCAGAAACATGTGCCTGCTGAATGCAATTATGAAATTTATGATAAGGAGCTTTTGGCGATTGTTCGTGCATTTGAGGAGTGGCGCCCAGAACTTCAAGGGTCTATATCAACAATTAAAGTATTAACGGACCATCGGAACCTTGAATATTTTATGTCATCCAAGCTCTTGAATAGGCGACAGGAACGCTGGTCTGAATTTTTGTCACAATTTAATTTTAAGATTATTTTCCAACCTGGTCATGCTAACGGAAAGGCTGATGCTCTAACCCGCCGTCTGGGAGACCGGCCTGAGGAGTGGGATGAAAGAAAAGAGATAATAGAGCAGACGATGTTGAAACCACATAACTTAAGTGTGATGGCAAACTTTAAACCTCTCGATGGGGCAACTGATCTGGATAAGCTTTTCTTAAAGGCTTATGAGAGTGATCCATTCCCAAAAAAAGTACTGAAAATGCTGGACGATGGGGTAACCCACTCTCAAGAAATTCCACTTGCCCTGTGTGGGTATGAAGGACTTCGACTTACAGTGGAAAACCGCCTTTATGTTCCTGCTTTCCCAGAATTATGACTTTGCCTTTTAAGGCAACACCATGAGGTTCCAGTAGCTGGCCATGCAGGGCGTGCAAAGACCTATGAACTCCTCTCACGCAAGTACTACTGGCCAAAGATGCATGAGGATGTTGCCAAGTTTATAGTAAACTGCCACCCTTGTCAGAGATCTCGCACCTCTCATCATGCCCCCTATGGTACGCTCAAATCACTTAGTATACCACAACTACCCTGGAAAGAACTGTCTATGGATTTTGTTACTGGACTCCCTTGGTCTGAAGGCTATGATGCTATTTGGGTTGTAGTTGACCGGCTGACGAAGATGAGACACTTTATTCCATGCCGAACGACAACATCTTCAGAAGACTTAGCAGACTTATTCCTTACGAATGTGTGGAGGTTACATGGATTACCAGATGGCATTATCTCTGACCGTGGCCCCCAGTTTGCTTCTACGTTTTGGAAATCACTATGTGCTAGGTTGAAAGTCAAACCTCGTCTCTCAACAGCATTCCATCCTCAAACAGATGGTCAGACAGAAAGACTGAATGCTACGATGGAGCAGTACCTTCGATCATATGTGAATTACCAACAAGATGACTGGTGTAAGTGGCTTCCCTTAGCCAAATTTTCCGCAAACAACTATGTTTCTGAGAGTACAGGTGTCTCCCCATTCTTTGCCTGTTATGGCTTTCACCCCCGGATCGATTTCAACTGGGAAAATGAAGTTCCAGGTCCGGAAGACTTAGCAGCAAGAGATCATGCGAAAGAAATGAGACAAATACACGATCACATTAAAGCAGAGATGTTATTTACTCAAGCAAGACAACAACAGTAAGCCAATCATCATAGACTGCCAGCTCCAAAATACAAGGTCAGTGATCAACTTTGGTTAAACACAAAGAATATTTGAACGAAGAGGCCATCCCGCAACTTGGACCACAAACGTCTGGGACCATTCGCAATATCTGAAATAATTAGCTTGCATGCTTATCGTCTTGATCTTCCCTTGGCGATAAGAATAAACAATGTTTTCCATGTCTCTCTATTAGAACCTGCAGTGGATGACCCTTACCAAGGCCAAATGATCCCACCAGCACCACCTGTGGAAGTAGATGGAGAAGAAGAGTGGCGTGTTGAGGAGGTTTTGGATTCAAGGATTGTAAGGCGGAGGTTACAGTACCTGTTGAAGTGGGTTGGTTATCCGGATCCGACATGGGAACCAGCAGAAAATTTGGAGGATGTGGCAACCTTAGATATATTTCATGAGAGGTATCCAAATAAACCAAGACCTGAACAAGTTAAGTAAAGTCTCACGGGGTTCGGCACTTAGGGATGGAGTAATGTTATGGGAAATAACATGATTGCTAGAAGAGATGAGATACGGGAAGAGGGCTATTGAGATAACAGGTTTATTATGTTACCTTTGGTGGAGGTAGCCTTTAGTATAGTTTTAGTCGGCCCTTACTATCATGTGTATCTAGTAGGTGGGATGTGAGATGGTTAGCAAAGTTGGCAGTTGTCATATAGGTTGGGGTTGGGTGACTGTGTTAAGTTATGAGTGTCAGGGTTTAGGTTGTTGTATTTATTTGCAGTTTGGATTTTGTTTATAAGGACGTGAAGAGCGATTGTATTCTCTCTTCACACAACCTCTTGTATTCATCACAAATATACAAAAGTTGTCATCTTTCCGGTGTTGCTTTTCCTCCAAGCACGAATCCTATCTTTCACTCTCTTGCTCTTACCCTCTTGAATCTTTCTTGCCTTGGTCGTGTACCTTGGACTTCCTCCTGTCCTTCTTGTCCTTCCCTCTTGATCCCAGGCACCCCCATAACATCAGACTTGTGTGCAACGTCATCATTCAATGCGTCAGCATCCCATCCAGTGGGGTCCAGATTAGATTCATAGTCTGAATCTGGCCATTCATTCTCATTGTTTACCTCTGGGGCAAGGAATAGATCTGTTTCAATATCATTAATAGCACTCACGGAAGGTGCATGTCATATAGTAGAGGCAAGTATGATGTCCAGATTTGCATGCGCAGTTCGTAGGTGTTTCTCATATGCGCCTGCCTGCATGTACCTTCGGCAACAAAATAAACATTTAACAGCCATGGTGAAAGTCTGCCTAGTCGATCTCAAGGGTCCTGTATATATTATGAGATACAGGAGTACTGTATAGTGTTGATCTTGACACATGTCAGTGGAACACCAGGGCAAGGGGTTTGCACATGGTGAACTGTAACTAGTATCCAAACAGGCTTAGCACTTGTAGCTTGATGCCTTGTATTACCCCATCTTATCAGATCATCTGATCCTCTCTGTTGTAAGACAAACTACTTCCCCTTCATGGGCCATCATGCAACGTCACTTTGTATCATGACACTTGTGCAAATTAGAAGCTTATTTCACGAATGTTAGTTACACATCACGGTAGGCTTAGGAACGTTGTTGCTTGGTAAATTATCAATTGTTCTTATATTATCTTTTTTATTCTGATCCGCCACAAATCCACATCCACATATCCGTATACCCCCATGCCGTCGGGGGTAATCCAGCACAACAGAGGGCAGATACATCTCATCATACAAATGAGCTAAGTTAATTTCTCAGAAAGGATTCAGAATCGGAACCCTCATTCTGGAGATCAAGGAGAGCAGTGCCATTCATGCAATCATGCTTCTGCTTGTACATCTGCCCCCTACAGGCACCTGCCTCTGTCTTACTCCCAAAAACATGTGGTAGCAGGGACCCATGCATAGTCGAAACCAAGCAGAGTCAGGAACCAGTCTAGAGCCTTGTAAAGTGGAATAGCTTGCGACTGAGGATGCCTGCCATTGAACCTGCAGGAAACTGAAAACACCATTCCAAATCAAATACACAAAACCTGGCCCCTTCAAACTGTCTCAATGGTGCACTCATCATCCAGTCAAGGTTGCCCTGGTCCAGGTGCAGCTCCGTTATGATGTTGATGAGGCACGCACGTAGGGAAAAGCACTCATTGTCATAATTGGTCCAGAGATTCTGGAAGTAATGGGGTAATAGCTCAATAGTGGACTGCATTGTGTCATGTTGTGGCCTGTCAATAGCCCCAAGAAGCAACCGCTTAAGCTGTGTGATATTCTGGAATGAGTCAAGCAGTGCTTGTAGGTCTCCCTATGTATTTGAACTGACATTGTTTGTATCCTCAGTCAAAACAGGTCCTAGGTCCTCATGTCCCTGTTGTGCCCAAATGCCCCAATGGAACACCTCACAGCACGAGTTCGGATAGGCATAGTGTCGTGGATTTTGCAGGAGCCAATCCTCAGTATGATTGTGCCTTATGCTGCTGGGAAGCCTCGGAGGCTGAATCTCACAGTACTTAGTAATGTTGTCTGTAGCCTGCTTCACAATCCTTGCCCCAACCTGCTCACCATAGATAGTGGAGGCTGGATTGGCAAATACAACAAGAAGGCAGTGATAGTTGCAATCAAGGTCCACATACAGTTCACCTGCACCAATGTTCACTTGCTGATAGGAGGCACCGAGTGCATCACATTGGTCCAGGGATAGCACTTGCAGGCTGGCCAGGTGTGGATGGGAATTGTGCGTCTCGATATCTATATTGTGGAAGACTTCAATAATGTTTCCTAAGGATATGTTATTTGAGTATTTCATGACATGTACCATATGCCTGCTATTGCATACCTTGCTTGCACTCAATGACATGGAACACCTTCTCACCCCTCTCCTTTGCCTCCTCACAGGCCACCTGGTCCTCCTGGGTCAAGGACATTCCCTTATCAAACTAGCCTTCCATTTCACTATTGGTCCTTGGGCTGAGCCTTGGTTGCTTGCCCTTGGGCTGAGAGAGCTTCATTGAGGCAGATCCCCCATCGACACAGGACTTCACTGTAGGATAAAGCGTCGTATCAATTGTTACCAGCTCCTTGCTCTCCGGCATTTGCCTTATACCGGTGGGTGTTTTGTGGTAGGGGGGACACATAAGATTTCCTGGTGTGCCATTATTGGTACGATGCCGGGGGAGTTGAGAAAGATGTAGCATGGTATGGTACATTTGGAATCGTGGAGCAAAAGGTGGTCTGTTGAGAATAGGGTCAGTTCTAGTATTGTGACTATCTGCACAGAGGAGAGGCTCCACAAACAGATCTAAGCCAATCGGAATGCCAATTCTTGTGACCTGAGAAATCTCATAACACGGTCCCCAAGGTATACCAGCCGTGAAGCCCTATATAGAGAGATGTACACTGGTTTGTAACTTACTCCTTCTGCCGCCCCTGAGTGGTTGGTAAGAAATAAGGTTCACAGAGGTTATCCCAAGAGGCTGGTGCATATAGAAATTGGAATGACTTGATGTAATGGTGTGGTGGTGGGAGGACGTAGCTGGAGTGGGGAGACCTGTAGAAGAGAATATATGGTAGAAACCTTAGAGGTACGCTGGAGAAGGTGCAAGGATCGAGGTATAAGTACCGGTGTCGCAACTGTGACGCCATGGGATGTGATGTTGTCGTGATCGTGATGCCATGTGACATCATGCTGTTGCGACCATGATGCCATGGGACGTCATGCGGTCACGATACCAAGAGGCATCGGTAATGTAGAAATGTTACTGACGCCTTTTGGTATCGTGACAACAGTTCGGTGAAGATGAGAAGTTTGTATAGTTTTCTCGTGTTATATCCAACGCATCATGTCTAATACACTGGGCTCCAGGGGGGGGTGCAGGATCACTGAGTATCACTCATTATTGAAGCAAAAGATTTGCTTGCAAAATGGCGTTTTCAGAGTGTTCAATATTATGTTCATAATAATCTAAGCATTCTCAACTATGAATGCTTTCAAGACTCCGGCATGAAAAAATTAGACGAAATGAGGGTGTTGTTAGGGTGGGTGGCTTAACAAAATCTAGCCAAGAACGGTATCTTTTACCGACACCATTGGCACCATAGTATTCTCGCGTTACCTAACTAGTACTAGAAGTGTCTGCAATCGTCTCCTGGTGTCGAGTCAATATAGCTGAACACCTGACAGGCTGAATTCAAGCAATCCGACCTACTCAGGCATAGAAGTTAGTGATGAGACGGACAGGGGTTGCAGTCTGGGCATTCCAGACCAACTTCAAACTCTGGTCCGTCTCATCACTAACGTCAATAACATAGTAGATAATCGACTCAGATGATCAGCCAATGTTAGGTGATACACCAGATGCCAAAACAAGGGGGCTGAATACTATTACAATTATCACATACTGTACCGTAGTCTACTGTACTGTACCAGCCACTCGAGATCGAAATGGCAAGCAATGAGAGACGCCAAAGCAAGGGCATCAAATGGCATTATTAGTATCACATACCAGGCACTCGAGATCGAAACATCTAGGAATGAGATGCCGGGGGCATCAATGGGTATCATTAGTTGCTAAGAACTACAGGCGAAGAACTACTAGCTAAACCTAGCAAACAAATCCCCAAAATGGGAAACAAAAATAAAACCTGCAATCAGATAGCAAAAAAAAAAAAGAAAAAAAGCTAAGAAAATTCTACCTAAGAAAAAATTAAAATCTACGGCCGGGGAAAATTATTTTGGGGCTTTCCGGACCCTGGTGGCTCGGCGGGGCACAGGCAGAGACAAACGAACCAAGGGAACCATCACGGGAGCCAGGGGGGTTAGAGCTGACCAAAGATGCCTGGGGTGCAGGGGGCTTCACAGGTGTCGGTGGCACCATTGGTGCATCGGGGGAAGGGGAGCTGTCCAGGGCCCCATCAACCCAACCATGGTTGGTTGGCTGCAATGGAGTCAGGAACTCCGCCAACCATGGCTGCTCTTGGACAAGGGCAAGCATCATTCAATGCTTGTCCGCGTCGGAGTGCCCAGAAGGTCTGTTGTCATGTAGGGGTGGGGAGTCCTGGCTCGTGGAGGAGCCCGCTTCCTCAACCGGTTCTTTGTCCTATATTGGTAATTAGCTGAGTTAACTGAAATGAGGTTAGGTTAGAAACTTACATCACCAATCACGATTGGCGACTCACTAGAGTCCCCCTTAGACTCGTCTTCCTCAGACTCGTCCTCCTCATTATCCTCCCCCACATACCCCTCCTTCTCCTCCACCTCACCCGTATCCTCCCCAGAACCCGCCACCTTCTCCTCCTCCTCCTCCTCCACCTCAGCTTCCTCCTCTACCATGGCGTCCCCAATATCTCCGGCATGCCCACAGTGATCCCAGACCTTGTGGTCGAAAAAAGGGTATCTGACATGGGCAGGCTCGGGGGTCCGGTCCTCGGCGTCTCCCTCACCCAGACATGGCTCCAGGACCATCAGGTCCAGGGGGTGTCTGCCCCAATTGGCAAGGAGCCACGCCCGGATGTCATCATCTTTATTTAAAAAGATGATTTCGGCGAGCGGGAGAGTCTCAGAGGGCGCCTGATAAAGTGCTGGGGCGCCCTCACTGGTCGCCCCATGGAGATATCGGGGGCACCCGATTGCCCGCGACACCTACTCTGGCTTGACCACCCTGAGCGGGTTATCCATGCTCGGTGATGCCAGGACCCCCAAGGCGATCCCCTGGTCCAAGTCGCTGGCACACCAGGGGTGGCCAAGCAATGGGTGTGCAAGTTCCAGGACACCTGTCCGCCAGATGATATGCATCCTTATTGCCTGAGAGCAATAAGGAGAGTCCCAATCGGGCTGAACCACTAATAAGATGTGTTAGCATGAGGATAACAGATGATAGATGGGATAACAGATGATAGATAGCACAGGGGAATACTTACTGTGAGGTCCTGCGACCTCACCACCACCAGCCTCTTTCCCCTCAGCCAGACGGTGCCCGTTCGATATCATAAGGCTCTTGGCGGTATCTCGCACCAAGAGCCTTAGATGGTGCTTGACTTCCCCCACGTCTTCAGCCCAGTGCTTGTCTTGAACAAGCGCAATCTGGGTTGCAACTGGGGGAAGGGAGCAAGCGAAAATGACCACCGAATCCAGATCAGATTCCGTTGGGCGGCGAAGGTCAAGGGAGCAACCTGTCAGGTATGTTCTCATCTTCTCGCGACATGCACTGTACACAACAGTGCTAGTGCAAGGTTTTGAGAACCCACACCAGCTTTTCGCTTAGGCAATGTCACCATAGCATCCCCTATGAGTATTAGTTTAGAATATGTAACAGATTGGAGTAGGAGCGGATCACTTATGAGTTGTCCTCCTCCGCTGGCTCGAAGGGGGGGTTCTCCACTGTACTCTCCTGGACGAGACTACTAAAATAAAAGAATAATTGTGAGCTCGATATCAGGGGACCCATAGACATGATGGGTAAGTGGGGGTATTATGCTTACACTCTCTCCATCCCCCCTCCACTTGTTACACGACCACACAGGGCTCTGCATTTCCCATCCTGCTCTTGGCAGTCGGGAGGCTCAACAGCGGTACATCCAAGTGCAAAAGAAAGGTTAGTTATTATCACCAGCTAATATTTAAACAGGAAACAGGATGTACTTACTTCCCCAGGCACACGTCACTTGCGCATGAAGGACCCACAGGAACAGGGACAGCTGGACGTCCAAGTGCAAAAGAAAGGTTAGTAATTATCACCAGCTAATATATAAACAGGAAACAGAATGTACTTACTTCCCCAGGTGCACATCACTTGTGCAGGAAGGACCTGCAAGAACAGGGACAGCTGGATGTCTAAGTGCAAAAGAAAGGTTAGTAATTATCATCAGCTAATATATAAACAGAAAATGGGATGTACTTACTTCCCCAGGCGCACATAACTTGTGTGGGAAGGACCCACAGGAACAGGGACAGCCGGACGTCTAAGTGCAAAAGAAAAGTTAGTAATTATCACCAGCTAATATATAAACAGGAAACGGGATGTACTTACTTCCCCAGGTGCACGTCACTTGCGCGGGAAGGACCTGCAGCAACAGAGACAACCGGACGTCTAAGTGCAAAAGAAAGGTTAGTAATTATCACCAGCTAATATATAAACAGGAAACGGGATGTACTTACTTCCCCAGGCGCACGTTACTTGCGCGGGAAGGACCCGCAGGAACAGAGACAACCGGACGTCTAAGTGCAAAAGAAAGGTTAGTAATTATCACCAGCTAATATATAAACGGAATGTACTTACTTGGGGGTTTGCCCCCATCGTGGCCTTGGAGGCGCCATCAAACCTCCAACAATTAATGGAAAAAAACAAAGAAAAAAAGGGAAAAACACTAAGCTGGAGAGGGGCAAAGAGGAGGTTTAGGTGAAACAGATGTACTAGGAGGGGTCTGGGAAGGGAGGGGGAAGGAAGAGGTCTTTTCCTTATCTTCCTCTGTGATGGAGAGAAGAGAAGGAAATGAGGAAAGGAGGAAAGGAGGGAAGAAGGGCTGGGCTTATATACCCTTCACACATGAGGAGCGCACGTGCACACATAAGGTGCGCACCTCATGTGTGCAGGTTATATAAGAAACGACGTGTATGCGTTTCCTGGTTTATTTGTACACCTCATTGTACACTAAAACAATGCTCGGACATTATCAGATGTGCAAGCATTGTTTGCAGTACAATGGGGTATACAAAGAATATTGATTTCACCAATAGCAGTGCATGAGGATCTATTCTATATATATATAAAATATATTCTAAAATCTATGGTGATACCTATGGAGTCTAACTTGTCACTAACTATGATAAAATGAGCTTTTAAGCCGCACTAATGATCTCTTGGCACCACTTCACTATTGTGGCTTAAAAGCTTATTTCATGAAACAATATAAGGTATATTACCTACACCTCTTGGCAGCATTGATGCACGATGTCGCCGGCATCATGACAACAGTATGGCGAAAAGCTGACTTTATTTTTATATTTAAAAGATATTTCTATACTTATTATGGTATAGAAAGATCTTTTAAATATAAAAAGAAAATTGGCTTTTGGCCGTACTATTGTCATGATACCAAGACGCATCGATAACATATTTCGGTGTTATCGACACCTGTTGGAATCATCACTGCACGACCTCCCCGGCATCGCCACAAAAGTATGGTGAAAAGCAGATTTTTCTTGTATATTCAAAAGAAATCTTTATACCTATAATGGTATACAAATATCTAGTGGATATAGAAAAAAAAGTTGCCTTTTGGCCGGACTGTTGTCGCCACACCAAGAGGCATCGATAACATATTTCTGTGTTATCAACACCTCTTGGCAGCATCGATGCATGACGTCACCAGCATCACAACAACTGTATGGTGAAAAGCCGACTTTACTTTTTTTATTCGAAAGATATTGCTATACCTATTATGGTATAGAAATATCTTTTAAATATAAAAAGGAAATTAGCTTTTGGCTGTACTGTTGTCGTGATACCAAGAGGTGTCGATAACATATATTTCTGTGTTATTGACACCTTTGGGCAGCATCGCTGCACGACGTCGCCAGCATCACAACAACTGTACTGTGAAAAGCCGACTTTATTTTTTTATTCAAAAGAAAATCCGCTTTTGGCCATACTGTTGTCTTGATACCAAGAGGCATCGATAATATATATTTCTGTGTTATCGACACCTCTTGGCAGCATCGCTGCAAGACATCCCCGGTGTCGCTACAACAGTACGGTGAAAAGTCCATTTTTGTTGTATATTCAAAAGATATAGAAAAAAAATTGACTTTTGGCCATACTGTTGTCGCAATACCAAGAGATGTCGATAATGTATATTTCTGTATTATTGACTCCTCTTGGCAGCATCACTGCACGACGTCCACAGCGTCACCACAACAGTATGGCAAAAAGCTGATTTTTGTTGTATACTCAAAAGATATTTGTATCCCTATAATAGTATACAAATATCTATTGGATATAGAAAAGAAATTGGCTTTTGGCCATACTGTTGTTGTGATACTATCTTATTTGCATATATAAAACAGTGTCATGATATGTAGAGATGTCATATGGTGACATATATTTTATATACGCAAACTAATTTTCCCCCGCTGTAGATTCTATGTTTTCTTAGGTAAAATTTTCTTAGTCTCTTTTTTTCTTTTTTTTTGCTATCTGATTTCAGAAGTTTGGTTTTATTTTTATTTCCTATTTTGCGATTTGTATACTAGGTTTAGCTAGTAGTTCTTAGCCTGTACTTGTTAGCTACTAATGATACCGATTGATGCCCTCAGCATCTCCTATTGCTATATGTTTCGATCTTGAGTGCCTGGTATGTGATACTAATGATACCATTTGATGCCCTTGCTTTGGCGTCTCTCATTGCTTGCCATTTCGATCTTGAGTGCCTGGTACAGTACAGTAGACTACAGTATGTGATAATTGTAATAGCATTCAGCCCCCTTGCTTTGGCATCCAGTGTGTCACCTAGCATTGGCTGACCATCTGAGTCGATTATCTACTACAGTATTGATGTCAGTGATGTGACAGACCGGGGTTTGAAGTTGGTTTGGAATGGCTGGGCTACAACCTCTGTCCATCTCATCGCTAACTTCTATGCCTGAGTAGGTCGGATTGCTTGAATTCAGCCTCTCGGGTGTTCAGCTGTGTTGACTCGATGCCAAGAGACGATTTCAGACACTTCTAGTGCTAGGTAGGCACCACGAGAATACTGTAGCGCCAATAGTGTTGGTAAACAATACTGTTCATAGCTAGATCTTATTAAGCAACCCACCCTAACAACACCCTCATTTCATCTAATTTTTTCATGCCAGAGTCTTGAGTCCAATCATAGTTGAGAATGCTTAGATTATTACGAACATAATGTTGAACACTCTGAAAACTCTATTTTGCAGGCAAATATTTTGCTTCAATAACGAGTGATAGTCAGTGATCCTGTGTGCCCCCTCCCCCCCCTGGGGAGCCCTGTGTATAAGACCTAACGCGTCATATACAACACAAGAAAACTATACAAACTTCTCATCTTGACTAAACTGTTCTTGAGATACCTACGATTTTACTCCAGCCTGAATCTTAACTTACCTTACTCTAACTACCCTATTACACCATGAATAAGCAACAGGCCAATACACGCAGTCAGCCAGTGCCCCAAGTCGGCAATCTATACAGAGATAGACGCGATGTGTAACTCGGTACCATGGGATCTGGAAAAGAGAGATCCAGAATGTATTAAACTGAATCTCAAGACGTGTCCTCAACTCGGGATTCATCTCCACCCCCGATTGCAAGCCTACTAGGAAGAGCACCGAAGCGCCAATGGAAGGGCACAATGCTAACCACAGTACATGCAGAACCCAAAACTGAACCCAATGATCAACCAAATACCCAAACAGTGCATCTATCAGAAGATAGTGGTGAAGAGTACCAAATCTCACACTGACCAGACAAAACAGAATCAGACACCGAACCTGATGGAGAAGGTATCAATATTGCAGATGGCCCGGGATCAAGATGTGATCATGGCTCACAAGTAGCTAACAGAAAGGGAGACAATCGAGCGAGAACTATATGCATTTTGACCACATCAGGGTCTCAGGAGATAGGTCCTGCTTGACATACGACCATGAATCTTGGACACATAATTCGGCAGAGAGCCTACAGTCCTCCAATGTTCCCATCATCAAGTGATGCACAGTTATCATCCCCACTGGGTGGCCTGTGTGGTCCTATGTCTGGTACCCTGATCTCCAGTCCAGCTCCTCACTCTCAGTGAAATCTAGTGACAGGTGCGGAAAGGGCCATATTAGATGATGTGAAGACTCTGATTCTATGGTACACTCTGTTTGAGCAGCCACTCCTGAATGTTGTTGCTCTGACGGCCCAGGTGCAAAAGGTTTGGGGTGCCGCACTTGCTAATATTACAGATACCGAAAACATCCAACCCTCAGAGCAGTGCATAAGTTTGGTAAGTGGAGTCAGGTAGATATGACACAATGCAGAATGCAATACTAACCTAGAAAGATATGCCAAAAACACTCTGGAGTACGATCCCAGTTTGTACATGAGATGAAGAAAGAGATTGTGGAGTTATACAGTCTGCTGGACGATCCCATAGCTATGGCATGTATAGTCAATTATCTGCTGGAATGGGACAGGTTTATGTGCGACCCAAGAGGGTACAATGTTTGTTTCCACCAGATGCCTACCATATAGTGACCACTACTGACTGTAATTGGATGTAACCCAGGGCCTGATATTACGATTCCTTGCGCCCTAGATTTCTGAGGCGATTTTGCGTAAGTACTTTGCAGCAAAGAAGATGCAAGATATTGTGGATCCCGGGTTTCTTGCACGCATCAATGGCACTATGATCTGCCTGATGTGCAGCATAATCCGCCATACACTGCGCGCGTGGCAAACGGGGATATATCAGGAGCCTAGGAACTTCAAGCCTGAGGCAGCCGGGGGTGAGTCTCCGAATCATCCAACTGTTCATTTGCGACTGGGGTGGCTAACCTGTTACCAAACATACAAGACCTTTTTGACCAAGAAGAAGAAACTTGGGGTAAGTTCCCATGGAGGATCCAGGATATGATTATCCAAAATATTCAAGAAACAATGGATAACAGAGTTGCGCAAGTTCACAGGGTGTAGCGGGACCACTGTGAAGGATATGACGACGTTTGGGAAGCCATAAGCGCTGAGCTCAAGAGTTGGATATCCAACCACACTTCTACACAGCCTGTACTGCGACATACTAATCACTGGAACTTGGACCTAGTGGGACATCAGGAATATCAGAATCCGTCACCCGAAACTGACAGCTGGTTTGACTTGAGCCAGACGTCGGTAGCCTGGGAGCTTCAGTTACAAGGTTCAGGTCCTCTGAGTCCAGATGATTCTCAGGAAGTGCAAGCAGCACCAGCGGGGATCCCTTCTCTATCTCGGGGGATCTTGTTGAGCCTTGGAGATTCTCAGGAAGTGCAAGCAGCATCGGTGGGGATCCCTTCCCTATCTTGGGTGGTCTCGTTGAGCCTTGGGGATTCTCAGGAAGCGCAAGCAGCACCAGTAGGGATCCCTTCTATATCTCGTAGGGTCTCGTTGAGCCTTGAGGATTCTCATGAAGGGCAAGCAGCACCAGCAGGGATGTCATCGTAATCCAGACAATGATGAGCGGGGGGGTGGGACCGTCACCGAGCGTGATTAAGGGGAATTAAGAACATGTAAAGATTATAAGTAATAGATTTAATTTAGCTTACTATGACGACACTATAATAGAAACCAAAGCACATAGTGCAAAGTAATAATCAGGGTGATATTCACCGTAGAATCTATGAAAAGCTGCCATCCGGAGGGTGTCAGGGCAATCACAATGTAGTATATGGGATATCAGGAGAAAGTTGGGAAGATTGGACAATACCGGGTGCAACGTGCAGACGGCGTCAGGGGTAATTCACCACACTTTGGAAGGCATCCTGAGGAGCTCCAGACATGAAGTAGTAGCATCAAGATGAGACATCCCGGTCCAGGTGAAATCTGGACGCATCGTGTATGCAGGTGGGGATCTAGACGAGAGGAGCATCACGTAGAAAGAATCTGGATGGAAAAGCCTGATGATAGGCAGCGCCAGCGCACACATTGTGAGTGTCGTGGAATCCCGATGCACACAGGTGAGGATGCGACGTCAGGGCAGAAGACGCCAGAATTAGGCGTCGCCATAATGTAAGAGCTTAGGATCAAGTAGTGTCCGGACGCAACAGGCTAGGATCAGATGGTGTTAGGATGCAACACCTAAGAATCAGACATTGTTAGGATGCAACACCTGAGGATCAGACATTGTTAGGATGCAAGAGCAGAGAATCAGATGTTGTCAGGGCGCACCTGGCATAGGGGTCCATGTCCAGATACCATCAGGACGCACCAGGTGCACGACTCAATGTCAGGACACGACGTCGGTTCGACAGTACATCCTGGTTAACGGTTATCGTTATGGGCACCTTGTGTGTCAGACGCACAGGACGCACTGGGCGCAAGATAATATTTTTGCTGATGATACACTATCTATAAAACCTATTACCTGATTTCTAGTACTTTTTATCTCTCCTTGAGGTAATACCTGTGGAGTATTTCATGGTGGAGCAATAATACTCCAGTTTCTCAAAGTTGAGTTGCTACTAAACTGACAGTACTATCTCAAGAATCAAGTTCTACAATATCCTGCTTAAGCTAATTATTTAACTGTCAAACTGTACATTAATGATACTGAACATCCTGTATATGTTAGTTTTTAGGAAGGTAATTCCAATACACCTAATGCTAATGCCTTAGTTGGTACCAGAACCATTACTGATCTCCTCCAATTAACTAAGAATCCTAAACTATCAGTTGGTGAACAACAACTTCCTCAAATAACCTCACATGGTCCTTGAAGAGTACCTCCAACTACATTCTGAATGGCCTATACTGTATTTATCTAATGTACTAAGGAAGAATATGCTGTATTTATCTGATATATTGAGGAAGAATATTCTGATACAGAGATTTCAATCAAAATTGAGAATAATACAACAAATACAACAACCAGTAGACCTGTGATCAGGGATCAAGTATCTACTACTCAAAGCTGGGCAATTGTTCATTGTACCTTAGAATATTCTTGATCCGATAATGAAGAAGATAATATGGCAGGAAAAATTAGTAAAGTATTACAACAGCTTATACAAAGTCTTCACAGCCCTCCTCTCTTGAAAATAGAGTCTTGCTTTGCTTTCTCTATGAAGGATTTCAAAAAGATCATTAGGAGGAAGTGAGAGACAAGGAGTAAATATTGTTCAATTGGATAATGATAATCCCAGAACTGGCAGTGCTACAGAAGTTGATGACTAATAATTCCTTTACTAAGTTTTCAGTTTAAGCTCATCTTTTTTTTGTTCTTTCTGATTCATTCTTTTTTTTATCATTCATTTTTCATAACTTGGTTTTATATTCACTTCTTAGTTTCTCTTATAATTATTTCTTCTCCATTGATTATCTCTTCTAGGTCAATACATTCAAAACATTTTTTCTATAAATTTTCATATAAATCTCTACAGAATCAAGGGTAATATTTTGTTTCAATTTCAATTTTTAAATCCAAATTTATTCTCTGTTTTTTAACTTTTTTTTTATTTCTAATAATATTATATACACTATTCAGTGAGTACACTACTATATAGTTTTAAGTTCTCTCTCTGTAGTTACCCAGCCTTTGCATGCATGGCCATCTTGCTACAACAAAAAAAAAATAACTGCACCCTACTGATGGTTGACCCACCATATCTATGGCCCAACCAACCATGAATGAAGCTTTATCCCCACATGTACAGAGCATGTTCACATCCTCAAGCTTACACTTCTACCTGCACAGCAAAAAAATTACTTTGGCAACTGTAGATTTTGTAGCGACGTTATTGAACTTTATCCGTTCGTCATGGAAACTTGAGGGGACCAAGTTGGGGTGAGGAGAGAATGAGTGTGGGGCTTATACTGTTATTGTAGAGGATATGCCAGATGGTGGGAGGATTTGGCACCGGTTTTGAGTGATTTGTTTCTTCTTTTCTCTGGTTCTCTCTCTGTGGTTTTCACTAATTGGTGGGGACAGTGGAGGGTAAACACATAATCACAATTAAAGCACTCAGTACTGCTACAAATCATCATCTAGGGCAAGAAAGAATTGCAAAGCTGGATGACTTCTAGTATGGATTTTGCACACCCTGTATCATTATAAGTCTATATGCTCTTCTGCGCAGTTCGTATGATCTCGTGATGTGATGGTATGTACGTAGTGAGGAGATGGTGGAGTTGAAGGGTGTGTTGGAGGGGAATCATTGTTGGTGCATGTGGTATAAATGCAGCCTTGAAGTGGTGAAGAGCATCGTGCAGGAGGACTTGGGCAGTGTTGTGTTTGAGGGGACCAAGTCAAAAATTAAAGGGGAATTGGGCGCAAGTTACATCACCAGAATGAAGGATTCTGGAACTGGCAGTTGTGGACGTCCTAGCAGGTTCTGTGAAGACACACCTACTACAGCAGCAAAGTCAATGGCAGATAAGAGCTCAGATGATGAAACAAAGAGCTCTGGCCAAACGAGTATCACAGTGATCGAAGAAGTCCCACTTGCTAGGGCTACATATAGCACTCTGCTGAAAGCTTGCAGGCACAATGACTGCTGTCACATACCCTCTGGTGGGAATAAAGCCACTACCCAAGTAGATGTACTTGGTGGTAAATACCCATTCTCGCAATTCAACTTTATGTATGATGAGCCTCACACTGAGATTACCTACCTGCCTACATTGAGGAAGTATACTAAGTAGTCTATCTTCTCCAGGAATGAGAAACAGGTCTGTTTTAGGCTCGCCACTATTGAGCAACTCACTGAGCTAAAGCACATGTACCCATCAATAAAGATTGTCACTGGAAGCAGTAAAGTGCAGGTTCAGGTCAAGTTCAAGCAGAAGAAGTATGGAGTATCTATATATGTCAGAGACATTGAGGCATTGAAGGTTTCAAGGTATTCTCTATCAACAATGAGAAAGCAGAAATCATCATTGGTGGGAATACCTCTCTAACGGTTCTGGAAAAGATGTGTTTGGAGGTGTACAAGAAGTTGAGTAAGAGAGCGGTTGTCCTCTAGGCAATTAGAAAGCAATTGAGGTATTTTGCCAGTAGACAAGTTTGTTCCCTCCTTCTTTCTGCACTGCTTACTTGTTTGCTGGGACTAATGAGGTGGAGGATTCGGAACACTACAATGCCTGCTGGAAACATTGTTAGTTCTTTGCTGATCTCGGATCTTAACCCTGTACTCATCATCTCTGACACTGTCCTTACTACCCAGTCCAAGACTTGTGGTAAGTTTCGGTTCCTGATGAAGGAGTTCTTTGTCACCTACTAGACGATGGCATTACTAGTGGATTCTATGACTACAAAGCTGATGATACCACTACCAGCAGAGGGCACTAGGGATGTTATCAAGTCTTACAAGCAGACTAAGTGAAAGGATGATGATATCACTATTGTTACATCTGGGTTCAGAGTTGTTCAGAATGGGAGTAGTGTTGTTATAGATATCTCACTGGCTTATAGAGTGTTTGTACATTCTCCTATAGTAAATTAGTCTTCACTAACGAGAGTAGAATGGCCTCGAAAATGGTCAAGGCAAGGAACACCATGGAGGCATTCTGCAGCAAGAAGTGGTTTGACAATACAGTTATTGAAGGTACCATGGCTATTCTTAACTGCCTCAAAGAGTGGTGTCAGGCCAACATGTGTGTTTGGCGCATTGGGATTGATGTCCTCTTGTGACAAAAGTGCTTTTACCATTGTATACTGGGTAATTGGCCAAGGTATCTCAGTATACTGTAAACTGGAAGGTATCAGGTGGTGATGAATTTCGTATCCAGGTTACTTATTTTCTAATACAGTATATGGAATCATTTTGCTCAGCTTGGCATTTTGGATATGCCCATTTATTAGCCAGGTGACTACTACTCTATTTGGTTGTCCAACTTCAACTCAGCCATGAGAGTATGGCAGCTCAAATAGACTCTCCATACACAAAGCCTTATTGCATCCATAAACTAGTAATTATGAAAGATAATAGAGGAATACTATGAAGTCCTTGTATTAACTATCTAAAGGTTTGGCATAAAGTTAAGGCCACTATGGCCTCTGCCCCTATTTCTCCAACCTTGCTTCCCCTTGAGTCCCCCCAATAGCCTCATCCACCCTCCCCTCTGTATTGCCCTCCTTACCATCCTCCATGTCCGACCCCACAGCCCCCTATTTATCACCCTCTGTACCTCTCTTCATATCAACCCCCATAGTTACTTCCATATCATCCTCTGGAACCACACCCAGAGTATCTTCTCTTGCTTCCTGCCTCCATGCTAACACATCAGGCCAACTACTCTGCAACTTGAGGAATACCACAAGTGCAGCAAACTCATTTGGAGCATAATCAGATGCTCTTAAAATTATGGTGCCATCATTACCATGAGCATACTTTGATACTGTATGGTACAGAGTTGGGATACAGTCAGTAACTTGTTTTGGAATAAGGAACCATGCTTTGACTTCAGATGCTAGAATTGCCTTAAATGCTGGTTGTCTTGACAGGATGTTTAGTCCCTTTTGGGTCCAGTGAGAACCCTCAATCTTCCCTTCTATTGTAGCCTGGAAGACTATCCATTCTGTAGTGGAATGTTTAGTAACATGTTATCAGAGAGGTATGTAGATTATATACCTAGTGCTCCATGCACGTTGAAATTCTGCTGCAACTTCAGCTTTCCTGTTCTTTCATTCAAAGCAATACCCTATAAACAAATAAGCAGGAGAACGGGAATAAAGAGTGTATGGGTTTCTGTTAGGCATATGGAAAAAAGGGCCAAAGTTACCCGGCCTTTACATAGGATTATTTCTACCATACCCCTGCAGCCCCCATGTAGGGACCGGGCGTCATTACGGTATTACGGTCGAGTTGCGTCCCGACACTTTAGCCACAATAAATGGCACCTTCAGCATAACACCATATACGTCGTCGCCGTCCGTCCGACCGGATGCTGTCCGTAGGATATATGAGAGGGCACCTTTGGCGACTCATGGGAAGTGACTCGGAGGAATTTGGTTAAGTTTTGAGCAAGCTATTACCTTGTACATTAGCAGTTAAATATTATGGCTGATAAGTGATGGGACGATTTGGGAAGAAACCTTAGTGACCGAATATCGTGAGCCTATGGCACCGACGGGTAGCCATAGAGCCGAGCCTTTTGCTTTGAAAGAAGTAGTGCCCCAAGAGGGCCTACTCGAGAATCGGTATGAGAGGTTTTCGCTGGATAAGCTATTGGCTCGATCCAGAGCAAAAAACCCTATATATCCGATGGGCCTTGTGATGCATCAATATGCAACACAATGGCCGCGCTCATTCATTAAAGCTGATCACTTTATGTTTTGAGGCAGAACAATTGGTATAGTTGCCATTAGGGCGGCATACTCAAATTAAGTTCATATAGTGGAGAGATCGAAGGCTACCTACTGGAGGGGTGTTCACACCCCCCAGAAACAATAGGAGTTCGAAGAGATCAAAGCTAAGCAAGGCAAATATTCTCAGGGTCAAAGGTGTTCGCACTTAAGAAAATTAAGAGGTTTTTGACGGAGGTACTTAGATAGTATGGGAGTTGGTTGTAGCCCGCGATAACCCAGATGCGGAATATAAATATCGAGGTACTCCCAGCTATCAGAAACATCAAGCAATGGAGAAGAGATCTTATTAATATATTTATTACCTTACTCTTGAAAACTATTATTACACATATCCTTTATAAACACTTCGGGAAATACGAGCCTACCTTAACGATCTTCATTTTATCCTACTTTACCTTATTTCAAGAAGCTTACGGCCTAGACCAACCGGCCCTATCTACGGTTGGACTACCCCATAACAGTTTCACATTAAGTGCTGCATTTTGCCAAGCTTGTTGCACAATTTTCTTGTAAAGCTCCTTCTGTTGCACATTGTGCTTTTCCTGTTGCTCCTTCCATTCCATGTCATGCTTCTGCTGTTGCTCCTTCTGTTGCATGTCATGCTTCTGCTGTTGCTCCTTCTGTTGCATCTCGTGCTTCTACTGTTGCTCCTTCTGTTGCATGTCATACTTCTGCTGTTGGATCTGAAGGTGTTCATACCACCTTCCTTCAAGTTTATCCACTACAGTTTGGTACGCTACTGGATCCAGGGTGGCATGACTCTCTAACTTGTGCATAGTCACATTAGGCCTCTGATGAGATGTAAATTATCTGACAATAAAGTATCATATGTAGAAGGATGAAATACGAGTAGAAACAAGACAGCAGACCTGAATGATGGGAGCATTTTTGGTGGGTGTAGTGATTGTGTGATATTGTTTGGAGTAGGAAGGTTGATGATGGGCTTTAAGGGAAGGCAAACAAGAAGTAATTGTGGTAGTGTCAGAAGGAAAAACGAAGTAGTCACTCTGTAACCGAATTCAGCACTAATAGCTACAAGCTAGGCTCTTTTCGCCATCTCAGTGCAGAAAAAAGTGGGACAATGGCATGACCCATTAAAAAAATAGCAGTACTGTTGACCTCTCCCCTCTGGGAGCATAGGGGGTTCATTGGCAGGAGGGTAGGCATAAAGCTCAGTCACTTTTCTCTTCTCTCCCCTCTTCACAAAAAAAAGTAAAAGTAATCCTCAATGTAATCCCAGAAAAGACACAGAAAACTTAACTCCGTCGCTCGGGGGATAATTCTCTATTTCAAACTATTCTCGTAAAATTCCAATGTAAAAATAAAAAGAAATGAAAAACTATCCACCTCTCAATTCCTCTACAGCTGCAGATATGTCGTGCATCCCAATGTCTTTCTGTCCCTAGCTATTTCTTTCTCGCTCTCAGCTATGTTTTCTCCTGTCTCAGTGCTCACCTCTTCCTTTCTCGTAGTCCAGTTGTCCTTTGTTGTCTACAAGCACAACAGGAAACTCCCAAGTGCCCCACAAGGCTGCACCAGTCACGTGCCCTAACCCTGAAAACCAACTAGCTAAGAAACAAAAGTCATGGCAACTAAGCCCTAGTTACAACAGGGGGTCTACTACCCAACTCTAGCATGACATAGAATATCCTCTACAGTACAGGTATTCACTAAGCTGCTGTGATATTCAGTCCAGTTTTAAATGTTAAATACTAGCCTATTTGAGTAATCGTGATGGGAAAAACTCAGAGGGTTGAGAGTGGAGTAGCTCAGAATACCGTGAAATCTGTACCACTGTGCATGACCATGACAGAAACAAGGGAGTCCGCCTAGATTGACCCCCAATTCCTCAAATAGGCTAAGTTAGTATTCAGGATTTAAAACTGGACTTAATGTCTCAGTAGCTAAGTGGATGGTACAAGGTCCAGCAAGAAGTTATGGAACAGTTATTTCAGGTTAACAAGTCAAATATATCTCTCTTTGTTCTGGTTAATAGTCCATACCCTTGTAAAAGTCTATGAAAAACTTTCATACTACCCAATAACACCCAAGCCACTATACCTAATTCATCCCCTCACCCCTACTGGCTGAACACCCCCTGCTCATGGAACATACAAAACTTATGGCATAGGTGTTGTACCTCTGTACATCCTTGACCAGAATCTAAGCATTAAATCTTAAAAGAACATCTATAATATACTGGAATATCTCCCAAGCCTCACCCTCATTGGTCAGTCGAATTGACAGGTCATGTGCGCCGAACCCCATGAGCCACAACAAAACTTCTTTTTTTTCTTTTTTTTTGCCCCATCACAGTATGTAAGTGTTCCCATATATATACACCCACTACTCCCCAATCCTCCCTCCAATCCTTGCTTTCTATCCATCTATCTATCTCTAACATTCATTCATCTTATAAAGAATTCATGTCTTCCAAACAGGTTTTCTGTACCATTTGCAAGCAGTACCACCCTCTACACCAGTTCTGACTGAACTGTATCAGTGCCCCTTACAAAGTATGCTCCATTTGTAGTATTTGATTCCTAACCCCTCCTCCTCTACCTATATTTTATATTTGACAATGAATAAGCTAACATTTCACAATGTAGGAGTGCAAAATGTTTTGGCGATCAGTGGAGGAGCCTGAACTGAGTATTGGGTCCCCATACCTTTCTCCAGCCACCAGGGCCCATATATGTGAACCACCATAGCTACCTCCATTGTGTCTGCTGTTACCACTCTGGCTGCTGCTACTACTACTGTAGTAGCTACTGTGTCATGGTTGGAAGTGGATGAGAGGGGTTTGTTTGCAGTTATTAGATTATAGAGAAGTGTCTGGGTATTATGTAATGAGGTATTCGGTATGTAGAAACAAGTTACAGGAATAGGTCATGTTGGGTATTGTTTAGGGTTTAAGTTTATAGTTGTTGTGTGCACAAGACAAGGGAACGTCACTAGTGTCTGATCGTGTTTTCCTTAAAAGGGTGTTAAGACACTCCTTCCTGTATTTTCCTTTCTTCTCTTCTTCTCTCTTTAGTTTGTATCTTTTGTATTCTAGCAATTCAAAGATATCTGCTTTCCGGTCCACATCCCTGCTTCCCGATCTGCGTCTCTGGTATCCATCCTCGTCCTTGCTTCTAACCTTGGCCTTGTCCTTGTTCCCCACCTTGTCCTCCGCTGTTACCTTGTCCCTGCTCCCGACCTTACCTCCAGCCGCAACCACGATCTCGCAAGTCCAGTCCTGTGATCTCCCTCGACTACCTCCCGATACTAGCGTATTCTGTTACATACTGCTACTGTGGTTGTGACTGTCTCTGCTCTATCTCCTTGATGGTATGATGAGGATATAAGGACTTCAGTTGCAATTCATTGTCTTGTAGAACCAGCAGGTCTTTCACCAGTAAATGATGTTGAGTCACCTGTCGCCACTTCCACTAAACCACTACTTGATCTTGGCTCAATGAATGTTATCTGTGAATTGTATGAAGTGCTATACTGGCTTGATGAGCACATCACCAGGTCACACATAGATAGACCTTCCTTTGAGGACTGTTATAAACAAGGGAATGTTAACCTTCCCATGATATCACCCTCTACCCTCATATCTAGAATTACTAATACAGCCTAAGAGCACCACAGTATGATGGTTTCAAGAGCAACTCTGTCAGTATAATTCGAAACTCTATTTTACACCTTTTTCATGACTTATGTTATGATCGGCTGATAGATCTCTCCTAGCTTATATCTCACAACAGGCAACGACTTCTGTTTCTCTTCTATTAGTTGGGGAAATACTTACCTCGACTTCTCCTATAGTTCTAATACTTAGTTGTCTTACACCATGTCTTAGATATTGACACTTGCCAATACTAAGTCCTTATAGCACCAACTGGTATTAGTCTTGTTCTTTCTTTGTGGTAGTGGGTCTTTGTAATTAAAAAGCATAAAGGTGTTTTATTGATAACTTATAAGATAAGAAATAACTTAGGTGGTTGCGTGAAGAACTAACCATTAGGTCCTATTGACCTCCTTATATAGTTCTTTCTGCAACCCACTTACAAATCAAATGAGTCACAACTGTGACTCATATATTTGCATAACATATAACCTCATGACCATATTTGGTCATGTGCGAAACCTCATGACTCGTATAAACGAAGGCATGTCTCTTAATCCTTATGACTCATATGTACACATATGAGTCAATGCTCAACATACCAATCAAATTCAAACATAAACAACTATGACTCATAACTATGAGTCATGTGAGACCCTATGACTCTTATGTGAGTCATAGTGTGAAAACATAACCTTGTATGACTCAACTGAGTCATGTGCAAAAACATTTAACAAATGAAATACAAATAACATACAATTGTATATTATGTAAAACAATTACAAATCATGCCAAGTTTGTATTAACTTATACCAATAGCAGAACTCAGATCAAGCAACATGCTTTGATGCTATCATTACTGCCATAAATTTAGATCCCTATAATAAGCACTTCTTCTTACAAGGTCCTGCAAGGCCTGCAAAAACATTCCTCTATCAATGTCTCAACCATTACTACTGCCAAAAAGATGGTATTGTCCTCTGTATCACTTCATAGAGTATCGCAACTCTCCTCTTATCAAGAGGGAGCACTGGGTACTTGCAATTCCATATCACCCTCAATCTGCATGAATGTTCCACATACAGGATATCTAAGAACTCCCAACTTGCAGACTTGCTTAGTTGTACTACCTTGATAATCTGGGATAAAGCACCGATGCAATACTCCAACAGTTTTGAAGCTGTACATCATATCCTTAGAGACATCTGCTCAGATTACTCCTTTCCCTTTGGTAACATCCCCACCATCCTAGGGGGTGATTTCACCCAAATACTTGCAGTTCTACCTCCAAAGAACTGTACAGCCATTGTAGATGCATGTCTGCAGTGGTTATTCCTGTGACTAACCTTTCAAATATTGTTGCTAAGGTTAAACATATGTCTTTGAAATGAGCAGTATCAATAGTTTTCTACCTGGATTTGGAATCTATCCTATGATACTTCACTAACTAACTATATTAGTATACCATCTAGTCTAACCCACCTTTGGTGCATAGAGGCCTTTTACAACCATATATACCCTTTATATCTACTTGCATGTACTTATACTGATCCCCACACCTTCCAGGACCAGACCATACTAACCCTCCAGAATGATACTATTGCTGAAATCAATGAAGTTATTCTTAAGTACCTTGATGGCTCACCGAGCATCTTTCATTCTACTGATATGGTTGAGGTCAGTGGTGGTGAGAATGATACCTCCTAAGAACTGATACCAAGGAGCTTGCTTCTATCATGACTTTGCCTTAAGAAAGGTACTCCCATAATTCTAATTAGAAACCTCTATGATAAGGATGGTCTCTGCAATGGCACTTGCATGGTCGTCACTCATGTAGGTCCTCACTGTATTGAGACCTGCATCCTTAGTGGTAGCTTTCATAACCAGTTACACCTTATCCTGTGGATTAAACTGACCTCCACCAAAGGAAGATTACCATTCATTATTAGCAGAAGGCAGTTTCCAATCTACCTATCCTTTGTAATGACTATGAATAAGTAACAGGGCCAGTTATTTAATTTTGTTAGTATTGATTTGCATACTCTGGTCTTTACCAACAGGCAGTTCTACATTGTACTATTGAGAGTCATGAATATTCAAGAACTTTCTCTTACTACTACTGAACAATAATTGAACAAGTGATAATATTATATATCTAGAAGTTCTGCTTCACCTTCAGGATGCTCATAGAGGATGTGGCACTGGAGGAACTTGGAGGTAGAAATCCTCAAAGTAGGTTTGTCTTCTATGATCCATTATAGATATAGGGCTAATGTCAGACTGATGACAAAACCCCGCTATACCTTAACAGTATTTACTTTATTTACTTTATTGATAAAAAGCAGTGTTAGAAAGCAGGAAAAGATGAAGGTAACTGGCCACACTCAGTAAACAAATCTTTACATCAGAACGAATCTTAGCATTAGTATTAGCATTAGTGGAGAGGGTTGTTAGAAGGGTTGGTTGTAGGGGGGAGGGATGAGGCTTCAGTCATAGTCATGGTAGTTGCTATCTATTTGTCAGTATTGGTTTTCTTTCTATCCCAGGAGTTAGACTACTTACCTGCATGATCATTAATAGGTACTGAATGGGACTGAAATCCTGCAACACAGAATTGAGGGTTAGTTAGTAGGTGGAGTGAGGAGTGGAGGAGACTACATAATTGTGAAGGTAATGGGGTTATTTCAATGGGGTTATTAAATGTCTCATGATTAAGGTTTCATGAAGCAACTGGTATTTGTGATAGCTATAGGAAGTTAGAGAAGGTGACCACATGATCATGAAAGTAATAGAGTTATTTTAGAGGAATTATTTAATGTCTCTGAGTCATGATTCATGAAGTGATAGATGTTTGTGATAGTTATTTCTGGATGCATATAGTTTAGTAAGCTACTGTTTATATAAGCTTTAATAAGAGGTTAACATCTTGTAGTTGTGAGATGGCCTGCCTACTAGTGTTGTTGTACCATATTTGCCTTATCATCCATGGAGGAATGCACCAGGTGAACAGCACTGAATTGAGACAAGGTATTTACGAGCATCAAATGTTATATGGGTACGTGGGTCCATACCCGGGTAACACTTGGGCTGGGCCGGGCTGGGCTGGACGATTGGTTACCCGGGCCGGCCCATTACAAGGCTTGGGTTTTTCTGAGGTCTCAGATGTACGCCTCAACCGCGAAAACGTCAGCTAAGACATAACACAAAACAAGCAAACTTTGATTCTGAGAGAGGAGCAAGTCGGGGTTGTATTAAATTCCTCTAACCACCTCTTCTGGGATCTATCCGTCATTATCTGTTAAGCTTGTTGTTTTGACACTAAGGTCACCTGACTCGCTTCGCGTCAAACTAATTAGCACGTCCCCCTAGAAAACACCACTCAACACCTTCTCAAAACAAACACCAACAGCAATACCTCAATGTTTTCGACTGGTCCAAATAATCCACGCCAAGGAACCGCTCCACCTGCCGATGGTCACAATCGTCGGGCTCAAGGTCTACAACAATCACCTCCTACAGCTGGTGCCTCGAACAATCCTCTCGGCGGGTCGGTTCTGGGCGGGCTTCATTTGGAAACACTGGTGGAGCGAGAGGTGGTACCGGGCACCAACATCAGCAACAACAACGTGAAAGAGATCGAGACCATACTCCCGAACAGCAGCGTCCCCAGGAGCGAGGTACGATAGTAGAACTGAGCGAGGAACACAGGGCTAAGATCAATGAGGCTGTAAGTGGACTCGGTGCTTCGGGCTTCGCACATCAGACAATATGGCTAGAAATTCGGTTACGATTTCATGATGCTACAGTTTCACCTCTTTGACCTCAATAAGGACCGCATAATCGACTGCCACGAGCTCAAAGTCGGCATATATTATAACACCTCCAAACTCAGCACGACATTCTTAACTGAAACTTCAGATTGACATAGGTTGCGATGAAGACACTCGGATTTGACGTCCCGAAACCTGAGCTTCTGCAAATTCTTGGTGAGCACGGTACCCGCGGACCTGCACAGCAGGCTCAGCCCGGTGTGTAGCCAAGTAGGCTGTACGTCTGTCAGGAGGCATTTACTTCCATCATGACACAGAAGATTCAAGAGAGAGACCCACTGGAAGAGATACTCAGTGCCTTTGACCTATTTCCCAATGCTGCTGGCGGTGAAACGGCCCAAGTGTCAAAGATAGCGGTCGAGGACTTGAGAAGGGTAGCGAGGGAGCTCGGGGAAACACTGGAGGAAGAGGAGTTGAGAGCTATGACAGACGAGTTCGATATGTCAACTTCGCCGCGTTCTAGAACCAACAAGACAACATCGACCTAAACACCCTGGAAACCAATGACATTGCGGCACTCCTGCGCGTGTAACATATGGCGTTGAAGCGGCTAGAGCTAACATAATCAACGAGATGAATGCCGTTTTCGGAGGGTGATCCCCCATTCCCCACCTTCCCCTACCTCTCCCCAACCCCATAACACGAACTCCCTGGCGCAAACAGTCACGGCATCTCAGTCGACATCCACCACCTGAGCCTAATCGCTGACATAATGACCCACGGCGGTGGCTTCACACCCTTCAACCGCCAAGGACTGAAAACCAGCATGTCCCCATTCTTGAAAACGAGCTTCGAAACAACATCTAATTTCCTTACTGAAGCCGTTGGCGACAGGGATTTTGGCGACCTCACGAGTCCAAGTTCGAGGATTGTGCTGGGGAAATTGTCTGGTGTGGGAGTGGAAGCTCTGATGTATTGGTTGGGGGGTTGAGGGGGTATATTAGTTTTTATGTTTTTATGTTTTGCGTGGGGCGGGGTGTATTATATTTTTCGAATCAAAAGTTTGGAAGGGAGGAGGGGGTGATGTTATCATCATCTTATAATGTTAAATCATGGAAAGTTTTCTTTCTTGTTGTTTAATTTAGTGCTATAGCTAGCTTATCTAGTCCACGTGTGAAGATGTGTTAATCCTCAACACCGTATTCTGGTAGAATAATGAATGCTTGTTTTATTTCTTGCTGTTAGATATTGTTAGACAAGTAATAACCTGTGTGCGAACCACACATCGCCGCCAGTGAGTGTCCTTTGCCCTAAAACCTATTCTCCTTGTTTCCGCTTTTTTTTTGTTCCGTCCATTGTTAGGGGGACCCACCATTACCGTATAGAATACTATATGTCAGATAAAATAGGTGTACATAAGAGATGGGTGGTTGCTTAGTCAGCGAGGTTTGTCTGACTGTTATTGTAAGCGAGGCTCTTTTACTTTCCTTTTATGATACTTTACTTTTACTTTTTCTTCTTCTCTTCTCAACCACACATATAGGTATTAGGGTGTTTTTCTAAAACCACCAATCAATTCATCTTGTTCAACTCTCTCTTCTTCCATCGAATCCCTTATTCCTATCTACCGCTATCTCGTTCGTCCTGCTTTAATTCTAACACTTGCTACCTGTAGTTATGAAAACTCATCATCTTCCCTCCGACCTTTACCACATCACAAAGTCTCACTCGCCTTCCCCCTTCTCTGTCCTCGTACCCTCCAGGTAAAAGACCTACCGGAACGCCTACCTTCCAAGTCCCAACCAATCACCCTCCCATCCCCCTTCCCATCCAGCATCTCTGAAAATTACACATTCTTCTATATCTGGTTTCACGCGGTAGAAGGAACCTCATCTTTAGGAAAATTGCTAAAATATAACCCCCGTGCGTCCACCCATCTTTCCCACCGATGCATGCCGACACCGCTGCTGCTGGGGTACTCCAAACTATCTATTACGTTAAGCATAGCACCCCCCCACCCCTCTAGCCTAATATTTCGTTTCAACAAGCTCGAATCTTTGACGGTCTATATTTGTTCGTTTGGTTGTTTAGTTGTTGGTGGGACATAATTGTGTGGGGGTTTCTTGCAAACGGTAATGGTCACACCGGCATGGGGTGCCAGGTGGTGGAAGGAATGCGGGATTTGAGATACTTTTTTTTGGAAAATTGGGGAGGGGGGGAGGGGAGAGAGATTGTGATATTGTTTTACTCCCCGAGGATAGCATAGAGGTAGGTAGGTATACGGGGGGTTGAGTAGATGGAGGGGGCCGGGTACTTGGGGGTCAATAGCAAATTCGATATGCTATACTATGCGGCGCTGGGTCGGGTGAGTTGGGATGGGGAGTACCCTCCCCTGTCCCGGCTATGCCAGGATCCAAACCTACACACGCAACGTACAACAATCAAGTTAGTGCATAACCCCCTGCGAACGAATCTTGGAATTGCTTGCTCCACGTACGTTCCTGAGGCAATTTGAGGGGGTATTGTAGGTAGTTTATTGGTTGATGAACAGGGCGGGATGGGTTTAGTATTGAAGATGTTAAAAACTGCTTGAGCGAGGGGGAAAAGCAGAAGGGGGGTGAAGAGGGGAGGGGGGGGGTATATATCTGCCAAGCTGTGGATATAGAGGGCGCTTGTTTGCTCGCTCAGTGGGTGTGGAATGGTGGGGGGAATGGGATTTTGGGTGTTTGTAGTTATTACAACCCCCTTCATTCACAGTGGTGATGGTGCTTTAGTCAGGTAGTATAGCTATGTTCACAATACAAATTTTTAAAATATTCTGGGTTCTCCGAGGGCTGATCTAGACATTGCTTTCACGTACAGTATAACTCATAATCATCCACACACAAAATCTCAGCATCATCTAAAAAAACGCCTCAATTTTTATAACTACCTAACTGAACCCATGATCCCCAACACAGTGATACCAGCACCACAACAATTTTTCAGGAAATCAAAGTTAAGTTTATTCCCCAAGCACGGCCGCTCAGGCAACACCATAATCCGTAACAATTCTGCCAGTTAAAACCTACAAAGTCAATCATTAGCCACAACCCCAACCCAAAACAAACAAACCAAGAAAGAAAGGAAATAGTACAAACCTCAAATTGCCCAACCCCCTGCCCAACCAACGCCTCCAAGCCCGGGGCAACCTTCTACCTCTCACCCTCCACGAAATCCATCACCTCTATGACTCTCGGCTTATATGCCATCTCAGCCAACACCTTTTCACCAGCACCTCCAGTCAGTAGTTTCTGGAAAATAGCCTGGAGCGTGTTGTCAACAGGCTTATCCGCCAGGACTGGAGAAACCACTGTGATGGGTTTGACGACCACGCTCTTTGCCTCCACAACGGAGTTAATAGCAACAGGTTATACTCATTCTGGAACGCTTCCACGAGAGACATAAGATTTGCGGGGGTGTAGTTGACAACATATACCCTGCCATAGCCTATCTTGTGGAGAGCATAGGCCATTGCGCAAGAGGTTCCGCCCGCGCCGATTATCAATGCTGTCGCAGCAGAGGGGTTCTCCGGTTCAGTGACACCGCCAATGCGAAGTGAGTTATGGATCCCGCACTAGTGAAAGTTGTCTCCTACAAGTTTGTAGGTTCCATCTTCTTCGGTGACTGGAATGACAGTGTTCACCGCGCCGATCACCTGAGCCTGGGCGGACATGGAGGATAGAAGTTGGATCATAGAGACTTTATGAGGGATTGTGACGGATGCCCTCCCAAAGTCCTCGCTGTTCAAGATCTCCTTTGTGGCAGACATCGGTGGATTCAAAGAGGTGGTAGGTATATGGCAAGCCAAGGCACTGGAAAAGGGTATTGTGCAGCGCTGGACTGGGGCAGTGGGAGATTGGTGTGCCAAAGATGTAAAACTACTTTACTTCGAGCATGCTCATTAGGGAGGTGGTACTGACAATTGGTCCGGCGCCGCCTTGAATGGGAGCGCTGGATGGGTTAGGGGAGTGCAGAGGGCGCTCAGAATTCTTCTGAGCTTGCCTTTTTCTCCCATGTTTAGTGCTATCATGCGGGTCTCGTGGGTGTCGGCATATTTCCCAAAGTTCTCTAGGTCGTAATTATCTTATATGCTCTTTGCCTGCCCGATGAGCTTGATACCATCACCGTATTTGAGAGTAGTATTGAATTTAGAAATCCAAGAAGCATTGCTCCAGTGGAGGTCTCCACCAACATCGTGATGTGAGGCAATGATTTTGCTATAGCCCTTGCTCGAAGTAACCCTCTCAAATAGTGCAACGGGCTAGGGAATCTCAAGATCAATAAACTCCAATCTCATCCTGATCGTAGTGATATAGAGTTCCAAAGCACCTTCGTGATCTCCATCGGTGGGCTTTCCACCTTGGCTCTGAGCCCTGACAGTGAAAACAATGGGGAGTTGAGATTTGCCCCTTAGGACAGCAAGCTGTTCAGATACAAATGCCAGAGTTGCAACATCATTTGAATCCGTAGGATCAACTAGCAAGTCTACCCTCACCTCAACCGTATCCGAACCAATAGTCACAGCATTAATAACATCCATCGCCTCCTCCAAATTAGGATAAGTCGACAAAACAAAGAAAGATCTTATCTTCTCAAGAAGTCTCCCATGGTAATCCGAGTTTCCTGTAACAATCGCAAGGAATCTAGAAAGGTCTGCCTGAGCAATGGTCAGATCACTCTCAGACACAATCGGGCTGTAGTATTGGTAATTGCTGCATTCAGTATACCAAGGTTTGCGACGATTCCAAACAGCGGCCATGTCCTCCACATACGCAGGCCTGGTTTTGTCAATGTTAAGGAATTCCACAACCTTTTCGATATTACGATGGATATGGACGACAATTCCCCCGGTAGAAGAGTACTGCTTCAGGAGGTCCATTCCAGCTGTTGTCTCAACTATTCCTCCTGTGCATGCAAAAATATAATTGTTAGGATAAGCCTTAATGTGCCTTTGTAGAAGCTCCAGTTCCAACTTCTGCAATCCATCCCAGCCATATTCTTTGATGATCTCGGGTATGGTGCTCTTTTGCTCCTCCTCAAGTACAGTATCCAAATCAAAGAGAGGGTGGTTCAAGATTTTGGCAGCGCGGATACCAATTGTAGACTTACCAGTACCTTGTTGGAAACCGTGGATGCTGCTCGGCATGCTCACAGTGATTGTCCGTTCATCTGCCCGTTGGGTTCTTGTTTGCCTAGTTGCCTAAATGTTTCGCCTGTGTTTGCTTGTTCGTTCGCCCATTTGTTCGCTCATTTGTTCGCCCGTTTATTTGTCTTTCTGCTGGTCTTTTAGCCGTTCGATTGTTCGGCGTATCATATCCGTGGGAGGAGAGCGCAGGAAGGGTACGGGCGCGTGGAACAGTACGGGCGCGTGGAATGGTATGGGCGCAGGAGTCAAAGGGACCGCCGTGTGAGTCTTTGTGAAGCTTGTTTTTCGTTGGTTCGCTAGCATGGGAGTTTGCGGAGGAAAGGGGGACTTACGTGATGAGATTGGAAGAGGGTGTGCGAGAGTGGGCAACTGGATGTTTATGGTGATTAGTGGAATGATAGGAGGATTTCCTTGTTGTGGTTTTCATATATACTCCTGTATCTAATCGCCGCTTTCGTTGTGTCACAGGCTATCATTCGTCCGTCCAAAGTAAATGCCGTTTAAAATACCTCTTATGCCAATAATGACAGTCGTGCAATTAGAGTCCTTACTCACTGACTCCTCCTTAACTTGCGACTTGTCTAGCAGTTCAATACCACTCAGATAAACATTAAAAGAGGTAGACAGTACATCACACCAACTATGCCAAGTTTTTTCAATGCATTTTCTCTCTTGCTCAATTACTGGATTCGGCGCAATGAGGGCAAGAACTGAGAAACTCATGGTGACTCAATGGTCATCGCAGCAGTGAACTCCCCCTTCAGGGGGTTTTAATGAGTTGTCGTCTATGCCTTTGAACCAGATGCGATCTTCCAGTTCGCTGGTGGTGACACCGAATTTCCCTAGTTTGTGAACCATGACGGTGATCCGGTTGCATTCCTTAAATCGGTGATTGGCGATACCAGTAAGAGAAGACCTTTCCAAGCCGTTGGCGATAGGCGTGAGAACCGATGCAGTCAAGAAAGCATCAGTCATAGGCTCCATGTCAACATGTGGAAATGGTTTCAACTGGCCTCTTGGTGGGCCACGAATGGTAGTTGAATAGTCCGACTGCTCAACAGTGCATCCCATCGGTTGCAGAACATCCACGGCAAACCGAGCAACTCCCTGAAAAGACTTCTTGCCAATATTTAGCCCAGTAACGGTGCTCACAGTCATAGCCACGATAGCAAGAGGATAAGTAGCAGAACTAGAGTCAATCTCGACGACATACTCAGCCGTGTTCTTGCAAGACCCTTGGGGAATGTGATTAGAATACTCCTCAGTAGTTGACTTTGTGACTTCAATCCCGAAGGAAGTCATTATAGCGACAGTCATATCAATATAGAGCTGAGAAATTCGCTTTCATCTGACAAGTGAGAAGGTAACCGGCTCACGAGCATATGTTGTGCAAAAATTGATGAGACATACTGAGAGGCTACCTTTGCTTGAAGCTCAATCCTTCCTCCGGTAAGTCCCGAGGCTGGAGGAACACGACCTGGAAGACTGCCCTGGCTCTCGAGATATTCCACCGCACTTCCGTTTGAGCGAAGAGCATCGACAAGAGATCCAATGAGTCACTGCTTCATACGAGCATTCACGGTGAGAACAATAGAATCATGTTCACCAGAAGGAGAAACCAGGGTCGCGACGGACGTTAGGAACCGTGCCGTTGTTCCAGCATTGCCGAGATATAACTCGTCTCCACAAGCATGAAGATTGCCACCGTTTCCATTCACAACAAGAATGTCACCGTCCTCTTCCCAAGAATATTGAATTCCACGCAGCTTGTGAACGGCAGTAAGCATGTGCTCTATGTCATCAGAGTGAAGAAGATTCTTGACACGGCAAGTTCCAGAACCCAATCCAGCCAAGACGAGCGCGCGATTCGAGATGCATTTCGATCCTGGAGGAGTATCTTCCAGCTCTGGTACTGCGGATCTCTGCGAATCAACGATGACACTTGTTGAGAGAATAACCCATATGGAATCGTCGTTAATGACAGATGCCTTCTTCTCATGTGTTCTGCCAATTGCGGCGAGAAGGACTACCTTCTTCTTGCGCCCGTCATTCTTCTTGTCGACACCCATGATCGAGAGAAATCTCTCGACCTCACTGCTTTCCACCAGTAAGTTCCTTGACATGCTTATCTTTGAGAGATGTCGGTAGGACGTAGCACTTGGATAGCCTAGCGACAGCGCCAGGTTTACAAACACCCAAGTGATGAGTGAGCTCTGCCTCTTTAATTATTCCAATTGGGACACCCTCCCCGTGGAGTATTTGTGGAAAGACGATAGCTTTAATCGTATGCCCGATAGAGTCGCCAAAGTTGAATAAGTTTCGTAATCCTTCCTCGCGCTCATCGGCTGGTACGACATATGCCTTGACACGTATGGAACTCAGGATGACATCTTTGTACACATTCTCAACATTTCCAATCTCAGTTCTGCCTAGTAGTTGTCAGCGAAATCCATCCAAGCTAAAGGTAAAAAGGCAACATACCACTATCTGAGCTCTTAGCTTTAACCGTTTCAAGTATCAATTCGGCATTCTGTTCCAATCTAGCAAACTCGGCCTCATCCCAGATAGCAGCAGTCTATCACCAGCTCACTTAACTACAGTCCTCTCCACATCCCCGCCCACCGACTCAAATCCACACTCACCTTAACAACCTCCGGCATCCCATTGACAAACTCCCTCTCTGGCAACGTCTCCAAAAACTTCATATCAATGAAAATCCTCTCCGGTTGCCAAAAAGCGGGTATCAAATTGCTCCCATGTGGCGAGTCAATCGCCGCCTTCCCACCGATTGGAAAGTGCACCATAGCCAGAAGCGTGGTCGGCACCTGAATGAACCTAACTCCATGCATGAATGTCGCGGCTACACACCAGATCATATCTCCAATAACACCATCTCCAAGTGCCAAGACCAGTGTCGTGGGTGCATTTCTCCGAGAGCATCTAGTCCTCTATCTTGGCCTTCGTAGAGCGGGACTTTGAGTCCTCACCCAGCACGATGGTGTAAGAGAGGAGGCGGGCTTTGGGGGTGTGAAGTATTTAGGGTTCGACGGTGGTTGACCTTCAATATACTGACTTCGGTGGGTAGCAGCGATGACCAAGAACAATAGAGTAGCAATTGAGTTTGTGTCTATGTAGGAATGAAAGAGAGATAAAGCATAACAAAGAACGAATGAATTGATCAAAGTATCTGATAATGAAGAACAGGAATTTCGATGATAGCGAATAACTAAAAGAAAGCATAGGATCCTTATAGAGATTGTCGGGGAAAAATGAAACCAAAAGACCATAAGTGAAACTAACTAATGACATATGAAATCCACTAACATCTCATGTCCTCAACTAGCAGCCAACTCTAACATATCCAATACATATCCGTAACACCCATGTCCCACCATTTATATCTAACGTATCATACTTCTAGTAAATGTATCGGGATTGTCTAGACTAATGCATTGGGAATGCGGCCGCTAATGTATACTGCACATCTCGCACATTCAACAGAATTGCCATACGTGGTCATCTGAACGCAGCGAAAGGATGACGATAGAATACTCAAGGTGGATGCCGTCAATGATCTCCAACTGCTGGCCAATATCCATAACATCCTTACGCAGTTCAGAAGGATTAACCTCCTTAAAGAACGACCAGTGTTCCCAAGCGTCCAGTCCGTCCGTCTTTTGCCTTGGACGGGACGGACGCCGGTTTCTGGGACTCTGCCCTGGACGGACGCCCGTCCTGTAGTCCGTCCTAACCTTCGCCCGGGACGGACGGCCGGGCCCTATAGGTGTCTCACATGCATGATCTATTTTGGGTACAGTAAGTCTGTAGTCATAACGAAACCAAACATTTATATTCTGATACTAATAACATAGTAACTCCCTCTTGGTACATGTAGCAAATCCCCCCATCCACAAGTACTGAAACTAACCAATCTGTGCACTCACATCGGAACCTGGTTCAGAGCAACCGGAACCTATGCTCCTCCCCAGAGCCAACTTTACTGCTCTGTCCTCTAAATCCTTCAGCATTATCTCTACATCCGTAACCCGCTTCTCCGAAATTAAGCCAGCCTTACGCCATGATTTCATACACTCAATTGCCTCTATAACCTCATCCCCTAACCAAAGTAATAGAAAATTGAGCGTTCGGAATAGGATCTTTATTGTGCATGGGATTGCTTTCCTGTTCTCTTGAAAAATCCAAGCCTATTTATTCCCCTGTTCGAGACCGTATGAAAATATTGTATTAAATGCGTCCCTGCTACGAGATAACCACTTACACTGTGGGACGACCATCCATTATTCTGTAGTTTATGAAATACCTATAGGGCCCTACTGATGACGCCCGAAGCCTGCAGATGACGGCCGGAAGATGCCATTTGCCATAAGACTGCAGGGCCCGGGCGTCAACCCGCAGGACGGCCGTCTTTACGAAAGACGGACGCCATGCCCTGCCGTCCTTACCCACCCCGCCCGGGACGCCCGGGACTACCAGCCCGCCAGGGCCCTGTAGGGCGTCCGGGACGGTTGGGAACACTGAGAACGACCTCTTTCCCTTGAACCGTCAGGGTTTTCACATACCTTTAGTATGAAAATTCAACGGTCAATAGGAAAGGCCATAAATCTCAACTGTGACCTAGCCAATCAATCTATGAAGAGGATCTATCACAGTATTAGAGGGAGCTTGTGAGTCCCTTTCGCAACCTTCAGGAAAACTGCAATAACAAATTCAATTATTTATACAAAGTAAAATAAAAGCATCGCACCTGACATATCGCTTAATAGTATCACAAATGTGAGCAAAACAGCAAAATATTCGAAAACAGGCTGGATACCCACCCGCAAACCAACCACTACAGCAGAAAGCTAAAAAAAACAAATTAGCCAAATTCCTTGACAAGGCCACGGCAGTCACAAGAGACCAAATCACGAAACCGCCAGCCCTCATCAAGCAATCGAGGGGCCAAAGTCACTCGATACTCGAGGCTCATCTGACCAAATTGCAGTAACCAAAGTCACCCACCCCACACATATTGCCCTCACAATCCAAAATGCAAAATATTTCACCCCAACTTATAAACCCCCAAACCAACCATTGGCTCAAAGGTGGGTTGCCTCACGGCTGCAACACCAACAGGCCTAGAAGCAGTCACTGCACTCTCACCCACTGGCTGCGTGGACGCCATGGTGGCATCATTGTCTGCATCGACAGCGAGTAAATCAGGAGTAGCCACGGCGGGACCGGGCTCATCCATAATGAGATCAGGTGCCTGGAGCGGCACTACCAGAACCGCCAACTCAACCACCTCCTCAACAACCGGCGGTACTATGGGAGGTGACATAACCTGCCCAGAAACAATAACATTCTTGGTCACCACCGGAGGCACCACGCGGGGCGTCACAACTGGGGGCAACTGAACCACTATTGCACCTACCTGCTCGACAGGGAGCGGCGAAGCCAGTATAGAAAGCGGCCCATGCCTAGCAGAGGAGGGCCAACGTAAACCACCGTGGGCCCCTTCGTTAGCTTGTGAAGGCGACCTGAGAGGACCGAAACATGATGTTGTAACTGGCAGACATGATGAATAAGGAATAGAAAGGGAAACGAAGAAGAGAAGAGGTACTCACTGGTTCAGTTGCTGTGGGGACACTTGGCAGCCCTAACCCACAGGACACTGGCCGTTGCCCACGATACCGCACGGTTCACCATAGAGTACTGAGAAAACAAAAAAAGGATCGATCCGTTTCACTGCACTAATGAGAAAACAAAAAAAGGATCGATCCGTTTCAGAGCACCAAATGAGAAAAAAATGTCATGGTAGGTAGATCGAGGCGGTCTACCTCTCCTACGAAAAGCATATATAATCATGTCCATCTTCTAGCCTTCTATTGACCGACAATAAAAAGAACGGCAAAGGTCTCAAATGTCACGCCTTTTTGTAAAATATCCCTCAGATGCCACAGCAAACTAATTATGTAAGTTTTGTTTGTAGGGGAGTAAGATATTTTTGTATTAAAAATTACAGCCGTAAAAATTATTATTATAGATCATTTAACGGGGATGCGGCTCTTCACCTAGAAGCGGCTGAGCAGTGGCAACCAAGGGAAAACCAAATGTATATTTGATTATCTACATAAATAATAGTGATACAACTTTCGAAATTTGTTAGAAAGTACTTTGAAATATGGAGAATTAGAGTATGTAGCTTCTACTTTAGTGTAAGAAAAACCTCTCTTAGTATAATGCTATTAAGATTGGTTATTTCAAATAAGATACCTCTAATTATATATTGTGTAAAAATGGAAATATGTATAAGAGTACTTTCACAAGCCAGTAGATAGGTTTTATAGGTCTTATATATTCTGTGTGAATTGTTTTTACTTTAATCTAAACAGATTTTTAAAAGTTGTAGTAACAAATTGACAGAAGGAAAACTACATACAAAATTGATCAATTTGACTACATGATATCTGCTTATTGGCTTGACCTATAAATTCAATAATTTGCCAGTTATTTTACAAAGGTTATCTGAGTAGGTATACCAAGTTTGAGGTTGAACGAAGAAGTCCTTCATCTTCCATACACAACTGACAAACTTTGTATAAAAATTGAGTGCTATAGTATTTCAAGCTTGAAATCTCTAGAACCAATATTCCAAACTACCTAAAACTTATTCAATAGTCTGGCCCATATTAGGAGACCAGGAGATAATACTTTTAGCTTTATCTAAGGAGTACACCATACAATGTTGAAGCTTAAGACTAATATCTTTATACATATATCTTTATAATAATCAAGAAATAAAATAAAGAAGGTTTACCCATTGGGCCTGAAATTTCATGAAGTTACTTATATTAATATTATAAAGGATACTACAAAGTATTGGAATTATAAGTTAATCCAGTGTGTAAATATCATATTATCAAATAAATCAACTATATCTATTGTTTTACTTCATCATATAGTACTATAACTTCTAAGAATAACTATAAACAAATACAGAAGTAGCTAATACATAACATGCAAGGTCTATAATAACTCTCTATTAACTTAAAAAAATATTCTCTACATGTCTTTCAATTTCTTTACCATTAAGTATAACAGGACTGTTATTCTAAACTACCAATTGGAAAGATAATATATTAGGAGAAACATTTCCTATTATGAAATAATAACTACATTTACTAATTCTCCATGTTTCAAAGTACCTTCTAACAAGTTTCCAAAGTTGTATCACTATTATATATGTAGATAATCAAATATACATTTGGTATTCCCTTGGTTGCCCCTGTGAGCTGCTTCTAGGTGAAGAGCCACATCCCCATAAATGACATTATAGATAAATGAACAAACAAAGGAAAAGAAGAGAATGAGAAATAAAAACAAAAGAAAAATAAGAGAATGTGAAGTAAAGACAAAGGAGAATAGTAGAAGATAAATAAAGGACAAAAGAAAGAAAAGATTAAGACTGTTATTGAAAAAGTTACAATTTAGGAATACAACTAGCTATGAGATTGTTGATAGGTAGCAGAGTTGTGTTCTATACAACCACAAGTGGAACACCTTTGCCTCATTGGAGCAGGCTTATCTGGAAGATTACCCAATTGGTTGGCAATTAATTGCTGCTGCTGGACCTGACCAATGTGGACATGCTTTTTTTCTGGGCCTTCCATGTAGCTTCCTTGTAATTGGTGGCTCAACATGCCATGGAATAGTCCAAATTCAAGGTATAGCATTATCTGCTAGAGGAGGTTCATTGGCTTTAAGGTCAGAAATATCAACAGGAAGTATGTTTGTCATATATGTTGATTTCCAGGTTGCTACTGAGAGACTTTGCAGAAGATAATCCTGAATAGGCTAATAATACCAAAGTCAGCAATACAATAATGTGAATGAAAATGCAGTAAATATACATCCTGGATTGTCATAATACATGTTAAAGCATGTCTACAAGAAATCCTATTTTCCTAATACTTCATACAGGAACAAGTTTTAGCTTCAAAGTCAACAAGTTTTACATCTCTCTTTGGTTGTATAACATGACCATGGAATTGATCAGCCATGCAAACTATATTTTGTCTTGCTCAAAGCTGGCTCTCATCCAGAAGAGTGGTGCAAAACATGGTATATACAACAGCAGGCTTAAGGCTTGCTGCCTTCTTGTATCTTTCAAAGCATTGGACCACTATGGTATGCTAAATCATATTGAGTAAGTCTACAATTGGCAACTCTCGATCCAACTTAAGGGCTGAATTAACTGATTCCACAATATTTCAAGTGTCATGACCATAATGCTTGGCTAGAATGTGTGCCTTAGCACAAAGTATGGGGACAATATCTCAGAGATAACCTTCAACTACTGGGCTTGCCTGATGTAGTTTGACCTACCCTGCTTTAAAAGTTTGCAAACTTGATGCCCTAGTGACTGCAAAGAAGAAATTAGATAATCTTCTTCAATAGGTAGCTACTAGGTTTTGTTTGAGGTGATGGCAGACAATAGTCAGGAGTAATAGTGAGAGGTAAGTTATCGGAGGCACTTGGTAGTCTCTTATCCCTATCGCTGATAAGAGTAGTCTCTTCAGATGCCATCTCAGGAATTGCAAGCAGGAGATTTGACAGAAAGTATTCCCATGATGATAAATTCTCACTTTCAACAATAGACCAAGTAAGCAATAAAGTTTTCCTATTTGTACCAATGGTAACCACAAGAGAAGAGTTTGCATAAACTTGGTTTTGAGAAAGTTTCCATCAACTGTGATAAAGTAATGACAGAGCTGAAAGGACTGGTATGATTGAATAGGACAAACAAAAATCTGATGAAAACAGCTTGTTGTATTATCAGAAGAGAGTTGAATATATGTGTCAGGATTTAGATCAAAAACTGTCTTAACATATTATGGAAGCTGACAGAATCCTTCATGCTGTCCATCTAAGGTGTCATCCAGCATATGTACTTTAAAGTGTAAAGCTGCTTTATAAGGTAGTAATATTTCTCCAAATTGCAGTGGACTTATAGATATTTAATGATTTCATGAGGCTTGCTTGTATTTGAGATTGTTAAGTACTTAGGAATATGTTGTAGTAGCCATTATTGAGTACTGGATACACTGGTTCATTTGTTGCTCTAGTCAGGAAGACAAGTATGCTCTAGTATGACAACACTGACTTTAACATCTTGTCAGTTTGTATGATGTGCTCTAACTCTCCATTGGTAGCCTTCAATCATGCAACTGTAGATCATTCTTGTAGTATCACAGTGGAGAGCCTTAAAGCTAAACTTCTCCTTTACTGACCAATCCTTGATTACTTCATGAAGTCTTGCAAAGTTTGTGAAGAGTTGTCCAATTTCAGGCCTTTTGGGAAGCTGTAGAAGAGGTATCATGATAGAGGTGCAGTGGGAGGATGAACCAACTGAGGAGGAATTCAGAGAAAATGAATTGATAGAGGATGAATTCCAAGAGGATAAACTGATGGAGGATGAATTCAGAGAGGATGAACTGATGGAGGATAAACCTAGAAAGGATGAACCTAGAAAGGATGAACTGGTAGAGGATGAACAGTATAATGATGAGCCATGAGAGTATAAACTGAGAGAAGATACCATTAATGGATGAAGCATTTGAATGCAAACTGCAAAATGATAAACTAAGAAATTGATAGATTAAGAAATTGATGGTAGAGTGTATGCATGCTCCAGAAGTGCTTAAGATATTTCTTTACTTACCAACAAAACTTACATAATTAGTTTGCCATGGCATCTAAGGGTGCTGTGGCATTCGAGGGATATTTTACAAAAAGGTATGGCATTTGAGACCTTTGCCATAAAAAGAAAGAAGAGAGGGTTAGGGTTACCCCTCTCTGCCAAGCCAAACTGCAACCGCCCTAAACCCAATCGCATAGAACTAGCTCAAGCTAAAAAATAAAAATATCTACAAAATGTATGAGTACAAATTTAACAACTGCATTTCTACCTCCACAGTACGAATTAAGATATATTAGCTATTCAAGTACCTTTACAACTCTTACTCATATGAAGGATGTACTTCATGAAAAGTGGGATAAGATCACAATTGAGGAGGTAAACAAGGAGATTCTTAGGCTTCTGAAGGTAATGCAATGCTGTATAAATGTCCAGGGAGGAAACAATTATCATAGTTTAGTATATTATTTAGATTTCTATGACGACTGTATTTCATTCCCTATTCCACTTTTCTTATAGTATATAAGTCTGTTCTCTATCAATTCCCTGATTCTGTAGACTACCAGCTTTTATTTCATACTAGTAAGACCCTTGTAGCAGTAGAGTTCGTATACTTATTGGCATTTGAAAATTGCTCATTCATCGGCCTCCTTGGAGAACCCTAAGGCATAGTGGACAACAACGGTTGCTCCATGGGTTAGGATTGCCAAGTGCCTGCATAGCAACTACCAGCGAGTAGTTTAAAAATAAATTGGATTGAGG
>ML120576.1:82688-93585 GCA_003788595.2 Choiromyces venosus 120613-1
GGCGTCAACCCGCAGGACGGCCGTCTTTACGAAAGACGGCCGTCTTTACGAAAGACGGACACCGTGCCCTGCCGTCCTTACCCACCCCGCCCGGGACGCCCGGGACTACCAGCCCGCCAGGGCCCTGTAGGGCGCCCGGGACGGTTGGGAACACTGAGAACGACCTCTTTCCCTTGAACCGTCAGGGTTTTCACATACCTTTAGTATGAAAATTCAACGGTCAATAGGAAAGGCCATAAATCTCAACTGTGACCTAGCCAATCAATCTATGAAGAGGATCTATCACAGTATTAGAGGGAGCTTGTGAGTCCCTTTCGCAACCTTCAGGAAAACTGCAATAACAAATTCAATTATTTATACAAAGTAAAATAAAAGCATCGCACCTGACATATCGCTTAATAGTATCACAAATGTGAGCAAAACAGCAAAATATTCGAAAACAGGCTGGATACCCACCCGCAAACCAACCACTACAGCAGAAAGCCAAAAAAAACAAATTAGCCAAATTCCTTGACAAGGCCACGGCAGTCACAAGAGACCAAATCACGAAACCGCCAGCCCTCATCAAGCAATCGAGGGGCCAAAGTCACTCGATACTCGAGGCTCATCTGACCAAATTGCAGTAACCAAAGTCACCCACCCCACACATATTGCCCTCACAATCCAAAATGCAAAATATTTCACCCCAACTTATAAACCCCCAAACCAACCATTGGCTCAAAGGTGGGTTGCCTCACGGCTGCAACACCAACAGGCCTAGAAGCAGTCACTGCACTCTCACCCACTGGCTGCGTGGACGCCATGGTGGCATCATTGTCTGCATCGACAGCGAGTAAATCAGGAGTAGCCACGGCGGGACCGGGCTCATCCATAATGAGATCAGGTGCCTGGAGCGGCACTACCAGAACCGCCAACTCAACCACCTCCTCAACAACCGGCGGTACTATGGGAGGTGACATAACCTGCCCAGAAACAATAACATTCTTGGTCACCACCGGAGGCACCACGCGGGGCGTCACAACTGGGGGCAACTGAACCACTATTGCACCTACCTGCTCGACAGGGAGCGGCGAAGCCAGTATAGAAAGCGGCCCATGCCTAGCAGAGGAGGGCCAACGTAAACCACCGTGGGCCCCTTCGTTAGCTTGTGAAGGCGACCTGAGAGGACCGAAACATGATGTTGTAACTGGCAGACATGATGAATAAGGAATAGAAAGGGAAACGAAGAAGAGAAGAGGTACTCACTGGTTCAGTTGCTGTGGGGACACTTGGCAGCCCTAACCCACAGGACACTGGCCGTTGCCCACGATACCGCACGGTTCACCATAGAGTACTGAGAAAACAAAAAAAGGATCGATCCGTTTCACTGCACTAATGAGAAAACAAAAAAAGGATCGATCCGTTTCAGAGCACCAAATGAGAAAAAAATGTCATGGTAGGTAGATCGAGGCGGTCTACCTCTCCTACGAAAAGCATATATAATCATGTCCATCTTCTAGCCTTCTATTGACCGACAATAAAAAGAACGGCAAAGGTCTCAAATGTCACGCCTTTTTGTAAAATATCCCTCAGATGCCACAGCAAACTAATTATGTAAGTTTTGTTTGTAGGGGAGTAAGATATTTTTGTATTAAAAATTACAGCCGTAAAAATTATTATTATAGATAAATGAACAAACAAAGGAAAAGAAGAGAATGAGAAATAAAAACAAAAGAAAAATAAGAGAATGTGAAGTAAAGACAAAGGAGAATAGTAGAAGATAAATAAAGGACAAAAGAAAGAAAAGATTAAGACTGTTATTGAAAAAGTTACAATTTAGGAATACAACTAGCTATGAGATTGTTGACAGGTAGCAGAGTTGTGTCCTGTACAACCACAAGTGGAACATCTTTGCCTTATTGGAGCAGGCTTATCTGGAAGATTGCCCAATTAGTTGGCAATTAATTGGTGCTGCTGGGCTTGACCAATGTAGACATGCTCTTTTCTCGGCCTTCCATGTAGCTTCCTTGTGGTTGGTGGCTCAACATGTCATGTAATAGTCTGAATTCAAGGTATAGTATTATCTGCCAGAGGAGGTTCATTGGCTTTAAGGTTAGAAATATCAACAGGAAGTATGTTTGTCATATACGTTGATTTCCAGGTTGCTACTGAGAGACTTTGCAGAAGATAATCCTGAACAGGCTAATAATACCAAAGTCAGCAATACAATAATGTGAATGGAAATGCAGTAAATATACATCCTGGATTGTCATAATACATGTTAAAGTATGTCTACAAGGAATCCTATTTTCCTAATACTTCATACAGGAACATGTTTTAGCTTCAAAGTCAACAAGTTTTACATCTCTCTTTGGTTGTGTAACATGACCATGGAATTGATCAGCCATGCAAACTATATTTTACCTTGCTCAAAGCCAGCTCTCACCCAGAAGAGTGGTGCAAAACATGGTATATACAACAGCAGACCTGAAACTTGCTGCCTCCTTGTATCTTTCAAAGCATTGGCCTATTATGGTATGCTAGATCATATTGAGTAAGTCCACAATTGGCAACTCTCAATCCAACTTAAGGGCTGAATTAACTGATTCCACAATATTTGAAGTGTCATGACCATAATGCTTGGCTGGAATGTGTGCCTTAGCACAAAGTATGGGGACAATATCTCAGAGATAATCTTCTACTACTGGGCTTGCCTCATGTAGTTTGACCTACCCTGCTTTAAAGGGGTGCAAACTTGTTGCCCTAGTGACTGCAAAGAAGAAGAACTTAGATAATCTTCTTCAATAGATAGCTACTAGGTTTTGTTTGAGGTGATGGCAGACAATAGTCAGGAGTAATAGTGAGAGGTACGTTATCGGAGGCACTTGCTAGTCTCTTATCCCTATCGCTGATGAGAGTAGTCTCTTCAGATTCCATCTCAGGAATTGCAAGAAGGAGATTTGACAGAAAGTATTCTCATGATGATAAATTCTCATTTTCAACAATGGAACAAGTAAGCAATAAAGTTTTCCTATTTGCACCAATAGTAACTGCAAGGAGAAGAGTTTGCATAAACTTGGTTTTGAGAAAGGTTCCATCAACTATTACAAAGTAATGACAGAGCTGAAAGGACTGGTATGATTGAATAGGACAAACAAAAATGTGATGAAAACAGCTTGTTGTATTATCAGAAGGGAGTTGAATATATGTGTCAGGATTTAGATCAAAAACTGTCTTAACATATTATGGAAGCTGACAGAATTCTTCATGCTGTCCATCCAAGGTGTCATCGAGCATATGTGCTTTAAAGTGTAAAGCTGCTTTATAAGGTAGTAACATTTCTCTAAATTGTAGTGGACTTGTAGATATTCAATGATTTCACGAGGCTTGCTTGCATTTGAGAATGTTAAGTACTTAGGAATATGTTGTAGTAGCCATGATTGAGTGCTGGATACACTGGTTCATTTATTGCTCTAGTCAGGAAGACAGGTATGCTCTAGTATGACAACACTGACTTTAACATCTTGTCAGTTTGTATGATGTGCTCTAACTCTCCATTGGTTGCCTTCAATCATGCAACTGTAAATCATTCTTGTTGTATCACAGTTGAGAGCCTTAAAGCTAAACTTCTCCATTACTGACCAATTCTTGATTACTTCATGAAGTCTTGGAAAGTTTGTGAAGAGTGGTCTAATTTCAGGCCTTTTGGGAAGCTGTAGAAGAGGTATCATGATAGAGGTGCAGTGGGAGGATGAACCAAGTGAGGAGGAATTCAGAGGGAATGAAATGATGGAGGATGAATTCCAAAAGGATAAACTAATGGAGAATGAATTCAGAGAGGATGAACTGATGGAGGATGAACCTAGAAAGGATGAACCTAGAAAGGATAAACTGGCAGAGGATGAACAGTATAATGATGAGCCATGAGAGTATAAACTGAGAGAAGATACTGTTAATGGATGAAGAATTTGTACGCAAACTGCAAAATGATAAACTAAGAAATTGATGGACTAAGAAATTGATGGTAGAGTGTACGCATGCTCCAGAAGTGCTTAAGAGATTTTATTACTTACCAACAAAACTTACATAATTGGTTTGCCATGGCATCTGAGGGTGCTGTGGCATTTGAGGGATATTTTACAAAAAGGTGTGGCATTTGAGACCTTTACCATAAAAAGAAAGAAGAGAGGGTTAGGGTTACCCCTGTCTGCCAAGCCAACCAGCAACCCCCCTAAACCCAATCGCATAGAACTAGCTCAAGCTAAAAAATAAAAATATCTACAAAATGTACGAGTACAAATTTAACAACTGCATTTCCACCTCCACAGTACGAATTAAGATGTATTAGCTATTCAAGTACCTTTACAACTCTTACTCATATGATGGACATACTTCATGAAAAGTGGGATAAGATCACAATTGAGGAGGTAAACAAGGAGATTCTTAAGCTTCCGAAGGTAATGCAATGCTGTATAAATGTCCAGGGAGGAAACAATTATCATAGTTTAGTATGTTATTTAGATTTCTATGACGACTGTATTTCATTCCCTATTCCACTTTTCTTATAGTATATAAGTCTGTTCTCTATCAATTCCCTGATTCTGTAGACTACCAGCTTTTATTTCATACTAGTAAGACCCTTGTAGCAGTAGAGTTCGTATACTTATTGGCATTTGAAAATTGCTCATTCATCGGCCTCCTTGGAGAACCCTAAGGCATAGTGGACAACAACGGTTGCTCCATGGGTTAGGATTGCCAAGTGCCTGCATAGCAACTACCAGCGAGTAGTTTAAAAATAAATTGGATTGAGGATTATTTTATGGGTGAAGATTTTATCGAGTGAAGGGAGGTTGGGTGATGTCATGGTTGTTGGTAGAAGAGAATAGGGAGGTTTTGCTACAGTCATCATAACTTGAACTGGTCTAGTGCGGCTGATAGATATATCCGTCATGTGCATTATCACAGGAGGTTGCAATGAAAACGCCTGCCAAATTTTGCTCATCAGTTCCACATGACGAATATATCTATTGGCCGTACTCATGCCATGGTTGTGGCTGTCCAGCCACAACCCCCTAAAGCTTGCTCGCTCACTTTTGGGGGCACTCTATAGAGTGCCTGACAGCTTAACACCACTTGACAGCTCAACACAACTTTGAGGCTCAACACAACCTTGTGGCTCAACAGCACTTTGAGCTACAATACCACTTTGTGGCTACACTGCAGATTCAGGCTGAATAGCAGTTGGAACCTCAATAGCTCTTTGAAGATCAATAACAATATGAATCACAATATTCTGGCAGGTTTGTAGTATGAAATAAGAGAATATTATCATAAAATGTAACCTGATCCTATCTACCAACAATATTACTACAACTACTATCCACTATGCCACCACCGCCATCGATTATACTCACCAGTCAATGGGTAGAAGCCTACAGCGATATTGAAATACGTATTCAGGCAGCTCTTAATGCCCTGCATGTATTGGAGTCCACTGGCAATGAACAAAATTTAAACATTGCTGCAACAGCTCGAGAATATGAGGTGCTAGTTACAAGATTACGTGCATGGGGGAATAGACGACAGTCCCGACTAGCAAGACCTGTAATAAATAGAGCTCTTACTGAAGACCAAGAGCTCTCTATTTGTCAGTATCTTGATCGCTTAGATACCATTGGGGCTAGTGCACGTCTTCAAATGATTACAGGCTGTGCAAATACTGTTTTGCAAAATGCACATACTGGTCCCCTGCCAGCACCAAAAGTCAATGAACATTGGGCAAAGCATTTTTTAAATCGTCATCAGGAATATTTCATTTGAAAGCAACAGACGATAGATGCTGATCGCAAGAATGTACACCAACCTGATGAGATCCGAGACTGGTTTCAGAGATACCAGACAGTTTGTACAAAGTATAACATCCAGCCTTGTGATACATACAATTTTGATGAAACCGGATTTCGTATCAGAATTGGACATGATCAATGGATTATTACGCGAGATCCAACCAGGCGATCCTACCTAGCCAGCTCGATAAACCGTGAACTTGTTTCAGTATGCGAAACCATTAGTGGAAGTGGAAATGTACTACCTCCTATGATAATTGTTCCCGGTATTATCCACCAAGAACCCTGGTATAAAGCAACTTCTATACCAGATAACTACCTTGTGGGTACCTCCAAGACTGGGTATAGCAATGACTATTTGACAATGAAGTGGCTCATGCACTTCGAACGGTATTCCTTGCTACAACGAGTTGGCAGTTGCAGACTTTTGATTCTTGATGGATTCGGCTGCCACTGCACAAAGGAGTTTCTGTATTATTGTGATAACCATCAAATTGTCGTGTTCTGTCTTCCTCCACACACAAGTTACCTCTTGCAACCTTTATATGTTGTTGTCTTCCAACCATTCAAGCATTATCATTCCGAGGCAGTGGAAGCTGCCACACGTATGGGTTGCAGTGACTTTGATAAAGTTGAGTTCCTAGATAGAATTGATTCTATTCGTAAGCAAATCTTTAAGAAATCAACAATTCGATCAGCATTCCGAGCCACGGGGCTAATACCATACAATCCTGATATTGTGATATCCAAGTTACATGAGTCTGTTAACACAACTTCAAGTCACCAAGTAACTCAACTACCAGAATCACCATCAACCATTCCTCTTACAATACCAAGTCTAAAAAGACCAGCTGATGAATTACTTGATGATGCAACCAATCTATCACCAAGCTTTCAAAATCATCTTAAGAGAGTACTTCAAGGTGGTTTAGTGCAGGCACAGTCTGGTACCTTAGCGATAGAGCAATTAGAAAATACTCATGCAGTAGAGCAAGCTAGAGCTGCGAGGAGAAGAGCCAGCAGTAGAAGGCAGTTACAAATGGGAGGAGTTTTATATGCTTCTGAAGCACAGCAGATAGTAAAGAGGAGGGAAGATGAGGAGTTGGAAAAAGCTGAAAAACAATTGCAAAGAGCTCAAAATGCAAAGAAAAAAGCTGATCAAGCTGCCCGCAAGTCTTTCCTAGATGAGATAAAAGCTTATGCAAAAGCAAGGCAGATTACTGCAACCTATAAGAGCAAAATGTGGAAGCGCATAATTATTTCTATTAAGAAACAAATAAAACTTGGTAATATAACTGTATATTAGAAATTAAAATACAGTATCTCTTAAAACTGGAAGTTGTATTGAGCCTCAATGTGCAGTGTAGCCACAAAGTGGTATTGTGGCTCAAAGTGCTGTTGAGCCACAAAGTTGTGTTGAGCTGTCAAGTGGTGTTGAGCTGTCAGGCACTCTGTAGAGTGCCCCCAAAAGTGAGCGAGCAAGCTTTGGGGGTTGTGGCTGGACAGCTACAACCGTGGCACGAGTACCAGTAGTATGAGTACCAGTGTGAGAGGGGAGAATTTACAGGAATATCATATGAATCTGAAACCCCCCCTTCCTCATCCAAATCAACGGAATACTGTGAGAATTTAGAGAATCACAATTTTTGGTGGCACAGTCCAATAGGGAATACTGCTTGTATCTATTTGTGAAAGAGTATTTCAAGGGGGATATACTGAGTGTGGTTTTTTCCCTGGTGGTGTGGGGGAGCATCAGGAAACAACAATGGATGGAAGAGAGGAGAGGAACATTGAGATCCGGAACACGGATTTATTTTTCTCTTTTACGAATTTCTTTTTGTTCCTCTTTCGATAGCAATTCCAATGACGGAATTATATTTTCCCTTCGGACGAATAAATTTGACCTCTAGTTGTGCGTGCAGTGATTGCCCCTCCTAGTAGTGTTTGCTCTCCCTTTTATTTACGGTTCTCCTTTTCTACAGCCTGTTTGTTGGAGAAGTGAACTTCTTCCCTTCGACTTGTCTACCCGGTGAGTGATTCTCTTGGTCGCTTTTTTCGTTTCTCAGTATGTACCACTAGTGCCTGCTAGTGCGGATATTTCCATCAGGACTTCTCTGCGTCCTCATATTAGTAAGTTGACTGCAATAGCTGATGCTCCAGATAACTTACAAAAGTGGAGGCAAACATGCGATTTCCCATCATCCCCCGCCCCGTGGTGAATTGAAAATGCAAGCAGGAAGGGGGTGGATGTCTAAACAGTAGCATTTCGATACGTTGCAATTTACTAGCGAGGCAACAGCCACATATAGTCAGCAGGTACTAGGCTGACGCATATGCTATATTCCCAAATAATCCAACCGTGTGCTACCGTAGAAACTGATGAAATTCGCTATCCCCATCCCAGGATGTCTTAATTCCACTCCTGTAGGATGTCGTATTGCTCGAGATTGTGGCTTAAATGGTGGGTTGCGATTGAGTGGTGCTTGTTGGGATAATTGGCCTATGAGAAATTTTCCCTGAGGTAGAATTCTACCGTCTAACTGGACCAGAATTAAGCATCCTGGGACGGACTTAGCGAATTTCATCAGTTTACACGGTATGTTCGCCGGAGTTGCCTCCTCTGCCGGTGCTAAGATCTAGTGTTTTTTTTTTTTTTTTCTATCTCTTGGGGGGCTGAGCAACTCGTTTTTTTACGCTGATTTTCGCCCCCTTCTAATGTAGGTAATTCTCAACTACATAGCACATGATTCAAATATTTGAGATTATATGGTAGCTAGAGAAAAACAAAAGTTGACACCTACTTGACCCAGGAGGTGGGGCAAAACCGGTTCCAGACAGCCAAAATCCGACGAATGTGTCCGGTACAGTGAGTGATCCGGGACAACAGGTCAAGTTTTGGTGCATATAAATTCAGAAATTCACCTGAGTTTCATACGAGACAGCCAGGTATTTGGTTCAGTGTGATCCGGGATAGCGGGGGGCGAGTGTATTCCACCTTCGCAATCTGCCCCATGAGATCGAATCGGGTATGGCAGAGCTTCCACACAATATCCTCCTCAACACAATCAAGTCTCCTGTCACCTCGGTCCATCTTTCTGTCCAGCAACTCGACCGTTCAACGGACTTGGTGGATCTCGCGGTGGGTGAAGTAGTTTGTTGCAAAAATGGAAATGGTTGAAATCGGCGTGCATACCACGGTGGTTGCCGGCGCTAAATATTTGGCTGTAAATCCTTAATGAAATCCATCTGTCAACAGGTGATCAAGTGAGGATTAACTAGGGGGGTATACTTACGACGGGAAGACATCTTTATCAACCGGAGGTTCTCTGAGAGCTGGTCGAAGATAAACGGGGAAGTGGAAAATACAGGAGTAGGAGGAAATTCTTCCGAAGCGAAACTCACTGCATTTAGGTACTGAATACTGGCAACGGTGACGCGTATCATAGGGGATATACAGGATTATGTCAGAGTGTGTTAAACAAATACATTTTGTATTGATCTGGGGCCTCTGCAAGTATGTGGTTTCGTGGTGTAGTTGGTTATACACCACGCAATGGTTGGAAAAATATCACCTTCTCCCCCACTAAACCCAACTTAGTCAATCTTTGTGGAGGCCGAGTCGCATACCCCACCAGCATGTCCCAAAATTACTTGTTATCGTGAGTGCATGCGAAACATATGTTAGAAGAAGTACCTGACCATACAAGCAACTCCGATTCTATCTCAGGAGAACAATTGAGAAGCCACTCTTATTGTGGCGGCCTTCCATTGATCTAGCTCTTCAGTTGATAAATACACACATATAGCAAGTTGGATCAAACTGTGAAGCTTGTAAAACGTCTTGTTATTTTCGCATGACATCCATAACCAACGAGAACCCCAGTAGTTTGTGAATAGAGGGACAAAACACAGCCGAACCAGCGGTCCCTCCTAGGCCACACCGGGTCCGTAGCTTCTCAGGTGTTGAATGTATGAGATGTACGGTGTACATTAGCGACCTCATTCCCAATGCATTAGTCCAGACAATCCTGATACATTAGATATAGATGGTGGGACATGCCTGTTACGGATACGTATTGGATATGTTAGAGTTAGCTGCTAGTTGAGGATGAGACGTTAGTGGATTTCATATGTCATTAGTTAGTTTCTCTTATGTTTCTCTTAGTTTCATTTTTCTGCGACAATCTCTATAAAGATTCTATGCCTTCCTTTAGTTATTCGCTATCATCGAAATTCCTGTTCTTCATCATCAAATACTTTGATCAATTCATTCGTTCTTTGTTATACTTTATCTCTTTCATTTCTACATAGATAGAAACTCAATCGCTATTCTATTATTCTTGGTCATCTGCTGCTACCCACTGAAGTGACTATATTGAAGGTCAACCACCATTGAACCCTAAAATACTTCACATCAGGTATGCTTTGGTGGTCAGAGAAGGAAATTGGGCATAGAAGACCCACTGCTGTGGGCATCTGATTCATTATTCAGTCAAAAGTAAGAATATGTGTTCAGGATACCCTTGGTCATATCACCCTCTTGTTAGATGTTGTTGCCAAAGTTCTGCAAAAGTAGCACTAACCTCACAACAGCAGTGCATGGGAAAATACACCAGCTAGCAGGAGGGAGATGACCTGGTCACAGTTATAAAAGCTGCTGCACCCACCACAGCCAGTGGTAGGCACCTGACAAAGCTAGGGATCCATAAGACAACTGTACCTTATCTAGTCTAACAAACACGTGCCACCACAGCAAGAGATAGTTTAAAAACAATTCCAATGATCACAATCAGCAAACGTGTAACCAGCCTCGATAACTGCACAGCCTGCCTGCCGGGCAACCGGTGAGGATCCTGCAGGGGGAAATAGCACAGTAGCAGCCCGACCCTTGGGAAAGTCATTCGAAATCGGAGGGGTTGAATATAAATACAGGTCGTTGGGCACTAGTGCTATTCCTGAATGGGTCTCAGTGTTACCTGCGGCGCCGAGAAGTCACACTATGTCAGCTGTAGGTACCTACTAATACCTACAGTTATCGATAGGAACCTCTGATGCTCTATTATTCGAATACT
>ML120576.1:93776-111244 GCA_003788595.2 Choiromyces venosus 120613-1
AAGCTTGCTCAGAGCTTCAGCCTTCTTGCCCCAAGTGAGAGAATCACCGACATCCAGAAACTCAATTTGAATAGTCTTCCATTCTGTAACTACGCAGTAGTCTGGGGATGCTATGACAAGATCAACTTGACCAGGGCCTCTGCCAGGCTAGATATCATAATACATTATTAAACATAAAGATGCAGATGGGGTGAAAAATGTTTACTGCTTACCTTAGTCACCTGGTACTCTACCTGCGGATCCAAGGCTGGGTTCTCAAGGATAGCTATATGGAAGCTATCCCGGTGCTGCTCCTCCGTCATTGAATATCCACCTTGTTTGATATCACGGGCCGCCATCAATTCCTGGTAGCCCGCTAAAGGGGCAATGATGTCGCCGCGTAATGCCAAAAACTTAACAGCATTTCGCATAGAACTCAGTAGCTTGAAGCGATGCAGGATAGTGGAACCGAAACGTTTTGCTACAATGTGGTTTGGGATGGTGAGAAATTTGGACGGATTTTCCTTGTCGAACGTAAATGCTCCAAAGTATAGTAGTAAGGTACAGAAAGCAGTTTCTTCCAAATCTCCAAGAGCCCCATTCTGGAGATCTACAAGACTGAATCTGTCAACTAAATCCGAATAGGGTATAAGGGAATACTGTGTTGCCCGATCAGGTGAGGGTGTGAGGGCACGTTGGATGTAAGTGACCGCCCCTGGTGAGGATGCAGAGATCTCTAAGAACCGATGCGACACTTCGGAGTTTGGGGGGTTTGCTATGTTGAAATCCTTGTGTGTCAAGACAGCCTATCACAATCATGTTTAGCTTGTGGAGAACAGGTGGCAGGCGGAAGACACAACCCGAGGGTGGATGAAACTTACCTCAAGATATTCTAAGCTTGTATCTGTGTTGAACACAGGTTCAGACTTCTCATAACGACAGAAGTGATACCCATTGGCATATCTTGTTAACTTGTCAAGATGTCTCTCGACATCGGCTTTGGATTTGCAAATTCTCTCCAATGTCCCCTCAACATCAGCTCGACTCAAGCCACAAAGTCCAGCTACCTCCTGCTCGAATGACATGTTCACCGCAATGTTAAACCCACTGGTATTGTCGGCCAAGGATAATGGGGAGATGCCGGTGATGAAGCATTTTTGAATGCCGTAGGGTAGGCGCACATTATCTTTCACGGTGGCCCAGAAATCTTTGACAAGTGACGATGCATCAGATTCTGCCCAGGGTTGCGAATTGTGAGGATCCATATACTCGTTGGAGAAGGCGTCGTATTCGTCGGCTAGTAGGTAAATCTTGAGATGGTCAGCATGCCAACCCCGCCCAGACACATGTAGGATTTATGCATGACTTACCCCTTTGACATTGGCGAGAGGATGTTTTTTGTCGCCTCTATTCTTAACCTCCCGGAGAGTGCGATTGACAAGCTGAACAAGATTTGCCAAACTGTTGATTGCAGATCGCTGATTAATGTTCTCGGATATCATCTGGCCCAACGACCCCCCCAGGTAGGGATAATAATCTTCATAGAATCGCTTTAAGCGCGTGATGATACTAAGAGCCAGTTCCTCAGCTGCCTTGTTCAAATCTCGGGTGCAGTTCACGGCGGAGAAATTAAACTCCAAGATCATGTATTCACCCGGCGTAATTTTATCTCCCTTCACATCCTTATCGATATCAAGATCCTAGACCCCCCGGGGTGGGCTATCAGTACAGCTTGTAAATATAGATTGAACAAGAGCAACAAACCTGAAAGAGTTCATCATATTGATCCCTGTATTGTATACCGTGAAAGTGTTCCAGCATGCTGAGAGTAAGTGATTTTCCAAACCGACGGGGTCGGAGGAAGAGTATTGCCCTTGCATGGATGGAATCTAAGACTGAAACATATCTAGTTCTATCAAAGTAGGCAAAACTGTTATTGCGACGCAAGTCGGAAAAATTGCTCTCGCTACACCTTGGAAAAGCTTCAAGTTTATTGCCCTTTATTCGTAGAGAGCATTTACCCTGTTTGTCAGGCCCTAACGTGGTCGTAGATAGACCCCTCGGGTTGACCGCTAGTCGCACCATATTTAGCGCAGACAGAGGCTGGGTTGCTACACAAAGTTTATTAGTAGAAGTCGAGAAAATAGTAAGTGGAAGTGAGAACCTGAAGAATCCCGAGGACTGCACCAGCACAGGCCCAAGAAACCTCTCCTCGTGAGCATCATCTGACCGGGGGCGAGACTTTTGTACCCGGGGGTATCAGTAAAAACTGGAAAACACAACCTTTATCTCTAAAAAAATTTGTATCCGCTTACCAGAAATAGTTTCCCAATTTTTATCGCGCCTCCGGAGTAGGTTGCACGGTGTATGGGTGAGTGGAGATGAAAATCTTTGCTAGAGAAAGAATGCAAAAACGAAACGATGTGGGGGCGAGTGCTGTGGGGATGGAAACAGGTCTGTGGTGTTTTAGTTAGAGGTTGTACGTTATTTTATCAGATTTAGCGAGTTACCGTGAGGGTTAGGGTTTGGGGCTGCTGTTTTGAGGGGACTGCTTTTTATGTTTGCGTTACCATGGGGGAATTCCTGTATGGGACAGCGAAGTTAGGGAGAAAGACTAGGAAGACGGAAGGAAACATGGGAGCCGGTGAATACGAATTTATTTTTCTCTTTTGCGCATTTTCTTTCTTGTTTTCCTTTTGATTGTGATTCCAGTGACGGAATTATTTTCTTTCGGACGAACAATTCGGCTCCTAGTTGTGCGTGCGGTGATTGCCCACACCTAGCAGTGTTTATTCTCCTTTTCGATTTTCGACTCCTTTGAGTTTTCACTCCTTCCGTAGGAGCAGTATTCCTTGTTCGTTTCTCGTTTTTCAGCGCTGGATATTTAGTCTACTTTTTCATCGCGGGTTGAGAGGAGAGCAGCGGTCCAAGATCAAAGTTACCCTCTATAATGCTACAGTCTTGGCACATGTTGCCATGATCATACTTGGTTAGATGTCAAGGAACAGCTTCATCCCGATCGTTTTTGGTTTATTCCACCCGACACGCTGACTTACTAGGGGGATTTAGCTCGTTCGGCGCACGGGTCGCTAGGGCAAGAAACACTCTGTAAAGAGTTAGTGATGATACCCGAACTCTTTTCGTTCACCCTTAGGTGGGTAAATACCCGCCTAGACGATGCCTTGTCTTTAAGTACTTCTCAGAAGACAACAAATGGTCCTGTGATAAGTAGCTCAAATGGAATACAAAGTAAACAATCTAGGCTGTTTATTGAAGTGGGTTTGGCAAAAAGACATGCAGATTTGATGAAGTTAGAAAAGAAGTAGAAGAGACGAAGGGTTTTGTTAGGAGACTAATTAGGAGTAGTGCGATTTTGAAGCATTGCACATGATAAGTGTCAATACTATGTGTTTTGTGGTGTGATCAAAAGTCCATTGACGTCTTTTTCTTCAATTCTCTCCTCTGAAACAACACAGAATAGTGTTGAACCTACAATGTCTTTTTTTAAATTTCAAGTCAATGATAATTCTACTTCGGTGGACTCACATACAAGCCCAACCACCTCTCTCCAAATGGTCAATATCACCCACGGGCCAGCCACCTCAGGGTCGGCAAATCCCTCCTCTCAAATTATGCATCCGATTCCAGTTACTCCCCCTTCACCTATCAATGCTTCGCAGCATACTGTACTCCGCACCACTGGTGGCAATTCTAGAACTTGGCTTGATCCAGGAGACTAGCTAATCCTTGTTCGCCTTTGTGTTTTGAATCAGTCAGACTATGTGGAAGGAAAAAAGGGAGAGTTTTGGTCAAAAATCAGTATCTTGCTAGAGCAGGAGACTGAGAAACGGTTGAAAGACCCTGCATCAACTATGAAGTTATTAGTGGCAGGACGATGGGTATGTATTTACTAGTAGTAAACTAAGTGAAGATAAGTGGGGGTTCTTTGTGTTCTTTCTAATTGTAATATTTAGATAACATGAGACACCGAAAGACTTGAGTCTGGTACAACTCAACCTGATACAGAGTTTACTCAAGCACTTGATGCCTGGATTGTATGGCTGGATACAGTTGAGCAAGAAAATTCAGCCACCAAAAAAACTACAAATGATATGACAAGAGAAGCTTTGGAAGCAGAGCGGTGTCGGGAAAATCTCTTAAAGCCACAAGGACAGAAGAAGAAAAGAGATGAGAGAGATGTTAAATAGGAGGAAGAAATGGAAGTAGGTGTTACGATCCTCTCTTTTTCGGGTATACTTGCAGTAGGCAACCTTTTTGTCTCACTATATTGTGGGTTGGATTTCCTTCAGGCTCTTTCAGTCCCTGCTTTCGTAGTACAAGTCCTTGACTTCTACAACTCTCTGGTTCTCCCGATTGATGACCTTGAGATTCTGAACGGATTTTTGGTAGAAAAGATCTTTGTATTGAAAAGTATTTAGATGGTTGCATGAAGAACTAACTGCTTTCTCCTACAAGCCCCCTTATATAGTCGTTCTTCCCACAACCCTAACCCTTGATGACTCATCTCTATGAGTCATCGTGTAAAATCCATCAGCTGACTCCTATGAGTCATTCTCGCTAACTAATAAAAACCAATCAAAACTTATAAATCAATCATGTGTGCAAATCGCATCACATGTGTGAAACCCGTGACTCATAATCTGAGCCACATGTGAAAACATAATATCATATGATCGCTATTGCGAGTCATATAAAATCAAACAACTAATAAAAACCTACTAATGACTTGCTAGCACAAGTCATGTGAAATACTCGTCCCTTCTGACTCATAATTATGAGTCAGGTGAAATCTGCCTTGCCATTCTGCCTTACTTAGTCACCCTTTGTGACATTAGCTCCCGTCCTCCCTTAGCATTGGTCCTACGATGCTATCTTCCTATCCTCCCAATCTCCACAATTTTGCTCGTATCTCTTGGGCCTCCGTTTTCCACTGCTGTCGTCCTTCTTCCAATTTCTGGACTCTTCTGCACAGTGATTCCATCATGTTGCCAGCGTTTCAAAGCGCTCGTTTCTGGTCTTCAATCGTCTTCTGCTGGCTTCCCATTATTTCCTCCTTGTTGTCTAATAGTCTCTGGAGGTCGTTTATCTGCCAGTGTAATGCTTTGGCGTCCGGTTCTGTTTTTTCGCTCCCCTCTCTCCCCCACTGTGTCCTCACGGTTTTCCTCTTTTTTCTCTGCTGCTCATCTGTCGTTGACAATGGCAGTCTTTCTCCCGTTATCCTGGGGTAATACCCCGCATCCACCTTTTTCCATCAGTGCTCCCTACACCAATCATTGTAGCAATGTTCCCAACCCACTACTTCCTTGTGGGCTCTTCTTTTCCTGGGTTCCCTCCTTCCTTCTCTCTTAGGTGTACTAGACAGCTGTCGTCATAACAGCCAGTCCAGGACAGTGCATTGTATGCCATTTTTTTGGCGTATTCCTTCTGTTCTTCCGTCATATCTTTTCCCGTTGGTCCTCAGTATTTGGGACTTGTGTGGGTAGTGTCCCTGGGGACATACCCCGAGTCGTCACACAGCTCAGTTTTTTGTGGGGATGCGGAGCGCAACCGTTTTATCGTGACACATACCCACTCTTAGTTTATGGAGGTATTTGAAGTGGAAACGGCGGGTTGCAAGTTCGGCATTTTTGAAGTTTGCAGCAGGGTACCAGGTCTTATCATGTTCGGGTGAATATCCAGTCCACTTGGCTTGGTATTGCAGGTTGCTGCGATGTATCCTAGAGTCTATTACTTCCTCTAGTTTGTATTCGTTTTTGCCGTCTATTTCTATAGGCGGTGGGGGTTCTTGCTTTTGGGAGGGAAATTGATTTTCTTGGTAGGGTTCATGTAGTGAGATGTGGAATGTGTTGTGTATTTTCATGGATGGTGGGAGGGCCAGCTTATATGCACTCTGGCCTACTTTTGCCACTATTTTGAATGGTCCAATTTTCTTGTAATCCAGCTTCTTAGATGGTCTCGTGGTCTTGATGTTTCGTGGCAACAACCTTACCCTGTCTCCTGATTTCAAGTTGGGATCTGGTTTTCTGTGTTGATCGTAAATATCTTTTTGTTGTAATTGTGCTGTGATTATTTCCTGATGTAGTGACTCGTGGAGTTGACTCATTCCTTCCCTTCCCGTCATTCTTGCTTTCATCAGGTGTCCGATCATTTCATATTCTAGATAGATTCCATAGTTCACGTAGAATGGTGACGTTCCCATAGTCTCCTGATGTCCATTGTTGTAGGTGAATTCCGCTAGTGGTAGGAGTTCGCACCAATTACTTTGCTGATAATTGATGTATACTCGCAGATACTGTTCTAGTATCCCATTGGTCCTTTCTGTTTGTCCATCTGGCTGTGGCTGGAATGCCGTACTGAGTCTTCTTTCGATTCCTAATTTGCTTGTGATTTCTTTCAATAGGTCTGAAGTGAACAGGGATCCTCTATCAGTGATGATATCTTTTGGTAATCCATGAAGTCTAGCCACTTCTTTAAGGAAGAGGGTTGCAAATTGTCGCACGTGTAGATCTTTCTTGCAAGGGATGAAATGACTCATTTTTGTGAGCTGATCGATGACAACCAATATCATGTCATAACCTTCCGACTTTGGTAGATCCGTGATGAAATCTATGGCGATGGATTTCCATGGTCGGTCGGGTGCTTTGTTTGGTTGTAATAGTCCGTAGGGTGAGTGTCGTACCACTTTTGTACGTTGGCACATATCGCAGTTTTTTACATATTGTTTCATCGTCTATCTCATTTTTGGCCAATAGTATTTTCATTGGATTAGTTCGGTTGTCTTGGCCATTCCTCCATGTCCTGCTAGAGGAATGTCATAGTTTTTCTGAATAATCATTGTTCTCAGTTTTTTGCTCTCTGGTACCCATATCTTCCCTTGATACCATAGGTAGTCATTTTTCCACTGGCATAGACCCAGGGCTACTCCTTTTAGTTCTTTTTGTCCTGTTGTCAATGCCCTTCGGATTTCCTGTATCCATTGGTCTTGTTGTACTACCCATTGAATTTCTTCTTCATCTTGATCATGGAATTCTACCAGTTCCATTTCTTTGAGGAAGTATTTTTCTTTTGGTAACAAGGTTCTCTGTTTATACGTGATCCTTGGGTCCCCCTCCTGTGGTAGGTCCCCTTCCCTTCTTGTTAGGGCATCTGGTTTCCCTCCTTTCTTTCCAGGTCGATATTGTATTTTGAAGTCAAACTGACTCATGTATTCCTCCCACCGAATTTGTCGTTCGTTTAGCTCTTTTGTGGTCATGAAGGGCACCAGGTTTTTGTAGTCTGTTAGGACCTTTACTTGGTGTTGGCATCCCTTCACATAGCGCCTCCATTCCTTCAGTGCTTGAACTATTGCCAATAGTTCTTTGTCATGAATGTCATAGTTGCATTGGGCTTTATTCATTGTCTTTGAGCGATAGGCTACAGGGTTCCATTTCCCATTGACTTCTTGTTGGGACAGGATTCCTGCACACACTTATTTTGAAGAGTCGTTTTCTATCATTGTGGGTTTCGTTGGGTCGTAGTGTGCTAGTACCAGGGATGTGGTGAGTTTTCCCTTCAGTTCCTCAAAGGCTCTCTGCTCTGTCTCTCCCCATTCCTACTTGTTTTTCTTTTCTGTTAGTCGGTAGAGAGGTTTTGCTATGCGGCTGAACCCCTCAATGAATCTTCGATAGAAGTTGCAGAACCCTAGGAAACATTGTACTTCCTTGACTTTTTGTAGAGGTTTCCAATCCCACACCGCGCTGGTCTTAATTGGGTCTGTCTGGATCTCTTCTCGGTTGATGATGAATCCTAAGTATTCTGTCTCCTTTTTATGGAATTCGCACTTCGATGGTTTGACTTTCATTCCAGAATCTCTGATGTCGGCCAATATATTGCTAACATCTCTCTTGTGTTGTTCGAGGTCATCTGAATATACCAGTACATCGTCCAGGTATACTATGCAGCACTCGTCAATATATCTCCACAAGGTGTTGTTGATCCATCTTTGAAAAGCCGCCTGGGCATTGGTTAGCCCGAATGGCATTACCAAGTATTTGTACATTCCTAGTTTGCTAGCAAAAGTTGTTTTGCTTTTGTCTCCTTCTCGGATTCATATGTTGTGATAGGTATCTTTTATGTCTAATTTGGTGAAGTACTTTGCTGTACTTAGCCTGTCCAGAGCTTCCCCTATTAAGGGCAAGGGGTATCTGTCTTTTTTAATAATTTCATTGAGTCCCGTATAGTCCACGCATAGTCAGAGGCTCCCGTCCTTTTTTTTCACGAATAATATTGGTGAGGCTTGATCTGTCCACACCTGTCGAATCCAACCTTGTTCTTTATTCTGTTGGATGTAATTTTTTAATTCGTTTAGTTCGTCCGCTCCTAGTCAGTATATTTTCTTCTTTGGGACCCTTTTTCCCTCTTCTAGGGTTATTCTCAGGTCTACTCCTTCCTGATGTGGAGGTAGCCCTTTCTTTACTTCTTGTTCGAATACATCCAGTAGATGATAGTATTCTTTTGGGATTATCTCTTCCAGTCTTCTTTCATCTTCCTTTTTTCGGTGTTGTATGACCAATTCTGTGCTGATGTTGATGGCCTCTACACGAATCGTTTCTTCTCCTTTCCTTCATCTGACTATTCCTGTGGATTCTCTCTATCTGAAAAAGCGTCCGAACACTTTGGCTAATATTTCGTGAATCTCGACCCTCTTGGATTGTATTCTTTTGTCTGGTTCTTCCTTCTGGTTGGTTGGCTGGACGACAGAGGGATCTGAACTCCCAAATCCCTTGTCCCCCCTCTGAGTGTCCCTCAATTCTGTTACCTCTAATAAATCTTCGGTGTTGACTTTCTCTTTGAGGAGTTGTGCGATTCTGTCTCCTCTCTTCATCTGGTACTCTTTGTTACTGAGATTGACCATAACTACCTTCACTTCTCCTGTGTAATCTTCATCGATTACTCCTGCATTTGTCATCAGTTGATGTTTGACTGCTAGACTGCTTCGAGGTGCTATGCGTCCATAGGTTTTGGGAGGTAGCCCTATAACTATTCCTGTTCGTACCACTTCTTGCCCATTGGCAGTTATCTTGACATCTTCTCTTGCATACAGGTCATGTCCTGCAGCCTTTTCAGAGCCCCTGGTGGGCACCGTTGCATCGGGTGTCAGTTTCTTGATCTTGACCCTTTGGTCTTCCCTGGTCCGGATCTCCGAAAGCCTTGTGATCAGATTCTCCTCCCGAGCTTCAGCTTCTGGTACTGAATACACTACTGGTGAACTCTTGAGACACCATGTTGTACATCGTTTACTGTTGAATGTGATCTTTCTCTCGTTCCAGTCAATTGTGGGATTGTGCTCTCTCAACCATGGCATTCCAAGGATGATTTCGTGATTCTGTAGGTCTGCTACCTGAAAGGTTCCTTTTTCATGATGACTTCCTATATTCATTGATACTTCTGCCGTGTGGGTTACAGGCCCTATTTGGCTTGGTTTTCCGTCTGCTGAGTAGATTTCTCTTGCATTCTTGGTTTCTTTCATTGTTATTCTGTGTTTCTTGCCGACTTCCTCATCAATAAAGTCTTCTGTTGCTCCTGAGTGGATCATCGCATTGATCGTAACTGTGTATTTTCCTTCTTGCAATTGTACCTTTACCATAACATGGTCATTTTCATGTTCTAGTGATTCCGTGTGCTGGAGTGCTGTGTAGTAATTGGATAAAATGATGGGTTTTCGTTCTGGTCTGTCTCTCAGTCCATCACTTACTGGGGACAGTCCTCATTTCCCGCCGACTCCTCTTCTCCTTCTATCTCTATTTCCTTAATCATCAGTCGGCTCCTCCTCATCTTGTGGTCCTGTGGCCTCCACTCTTTTTTTATCGTCGTATAGTCCCTGTTGTCTCTTGGGCTCCTGCATTCCCTTGCCAAGTGTCCTGACTTAGCGCATGCTAAGCATAGGTTATTGTTCCTCCTTCGCACAAACTCGTTTTTGGACAGGTTGAGATTGGGCCTTCTTTGCGTTGTGTCTAGGTCCATGGGGTCCCCTCTTGGGGCCTCTTCCCTTCCTATTTTAAATGTCCCGTTCAAGTTTCTGGGTGCTTCTATCGTCTTTTGTCCCGTTGCTTGACCTCCTTGCAAGTATTTGATCATGCTGATCCGGTTTTCTTTTTCAATGGCCCACTTAGCCATGTCTTCCACATTATCTACTGTGAAGTGATCGGCGGCCCAAGCATCCTGTAGCGTTCGATTAATTCCCTTCAGGAATTGTCTCCTCATAGTTCCTTCATCTTCATTCGCCTTAGTTGCCGTGAGTTGGAACTCATTCCAATAATCCGTTACTGGTTCTCTTCCCTGTCTTAATTGCTCCAGTTTCGTGCATGCTGTATTTTCTGCATCAATGTCTCCAAACTGGCCTTGGAGCGCTTCAGTGAATTCTTCATATGTTGTCCAGGGTTCCAGTCTTTTTCCTTCTGTATAGGGGGTTATCCAGCTGGCCGCTCCTTCCCTCAACAAGGAGTTGACATATGTGATCTTCCACCTTGCCTCCATGGTTCCTGTAGTGTCAAAATATACTCTGCCTTGGGCTAAAAATGTTTGCAGCTTGCTGCGTGTTCTGTTGAATGTGGGTGGCTTCTCTACCTTCATTTTGTCTCCGTCTTCCCTTCTGCCATTTACACAATTGATAATTTCAGCAGATTGTTCTTGGGTAAATCCATGGATTTGTGTTACTGGTGGGGAGTTTGCTGCCCCTCCTGCCAGGGGTACTACTGCCCCTTCAGGGGGTCCCGCTGCTCTTTCTCCCCCCCCTGGAGGTATGACATCCATTTCATCACTCATAGTTGTTGGGTACTGCTTGTTAGACACAACCAAATGTTACGATCCTCTCTTTTTTGGGTATACTTGCAGTAAGCAACCTTCTTGTCTCACTATATTGTCAGTTGGATTTCCTTCAGGCTCTTTCGGTCCCTGCTTTCGTAGTGCAAGTCCTTGACTTCTACGACTCTCTGGTTCTCCTGATTGACGACCTTGAGATTCTGAACGGATTTTTGGTAGAAAAGTTCTTTGTATTGAAAAGTATTTAGATGGTTGCGTGAAGAACTAACTGCTTTCTACTACGAGCCCCCTTATATAGTCGTTCTTCCCACAACCCTAACCCTTGATGACTCATCTCTATGAGTCATCCGTATGCATGACTCAAATGAGTCATCGTGTAAAATCTATCAGCTGACTCCTATGAGTCATTCTCGCTAACTAATAAAAACCAATCAAAACTTATAAATCAATCATGTGCGTAAATCGCGTCACATGTGTGAAACACATGACTCATAATCTGAGTCACGTGTGAAAACATAATATCATATGATCGCTATTGCGAGTCATATAAAATCAAACAACCAATAAAAACCTACTAATGACTGGCTAGCACAAATCATGTGAAATACTCGTCCCTTCTCACTCATAATTATGAGTCAGGTGAAATCTGCCTTGCCATTCTGCCTTACTTAGTCACCCTTTGTGACAGTAGGTTCACCAAATCAAAGGAGAAAAAAAAAGGTTGCGAAAGTCATTTGGAGAAGAGGTATGTGAGAAAGAAATTGAAGCCATGCATAAGGATACTGCTTTACTTGTTTCTACTGTTCAAGATATGGGTACTCAGATGGCTGGTGCAATACGGTATCTTGGTTCTAATAATTCTTCTGATACTACTAATAATACAGATATAACTAGACTTCAGGATCATCTGGGTTCACTTGAGAAACAGGGAGAAGAGAAAAAGGAGCAAGGAAGACAGCAGGAAGATATGTTGAATAAGATTTTTGGAGAACTATCACGCTTAAGACAATCAAAAGACTAAGTTCAAGGTATTACTTTTGTTTTACTTTTGTTTTTAGTGAATAACTTTGATAGTACCAACAAGAGGACTGAGATACATACATGGCTATCAACACAGCCAGTTCAGAAAAGTTCAGAAAGAATTACTTTGCTATTAGATCATAAGGACTTAAGAGGAGGGGTCCATACAGTACCCCACATTTCAAACAACCCCTCGCATAACCCTGCAGAATGCCTCAAGATCAATCTAGATATGAACTTTTTTGTAAAAGAGGTTTTGGAAAAGTTTTATCAGCAATGTGAGAGAGTAAATCCGATAACACAGTTTTTGTTTGTTATGAAGGTCTGGGGGTTGGCAAAACTTACATTAGGCACAAGGACAAACCTCAAAGAATAGCGGAAAAATGGCAAGTACAAACAAGTCGTGATGCTAGTTCATTTGCAACAGACAACCTGCACGATCAGCCTATAGGACAAGATGCAACCGTTGCATGTTTTTATATTGACTTTGCAGCCCAGAAGGAGTAGTTTCCTACAAGCATGCAGGGCGTCCTGCTAAAGCACTGCAGCAAAGTTACTTTTTGAGTAAGAGGATGTCAATCCCAACCAAGCAGATGCTGAACATGACCTGACACCACTCTCATACCTTGGGCAGCTGAGAGCAGGCATGAAAAGTAGTAAGGATACTTTTGAAACAAAAAGACGCAATCCCGATCAAGTGGACACCAAATATGGCCGGTCACTACTCTTGTGGACTGCTTAGGGTGGGCATGTCAAAAAAGGCTGAACATTTTTGACTGAACACCTCTCTGGTGGGCTGCCAAAAATTGGTGTAATAGAGTAGTGAATCTACTATTGAGATGGGAGGATGTTACTCCTGATATGCCAGAAGAGTATGGTGGAACGTTGCTGTCGTGGGCCACTAGAAATGGATATGATGGAGTAGTCAAGATCATGGTAGAATGGGTAGATGTTAGTCCCAATGGGCCTGACAATTATGACTAAACACCACTGTCATGGACTACCCAGAATCATCATGTTGGGGTAGTGAAGCTACTATTACAATAGGAAGATGTTAGTCCCGATAGTCCAAATGATAATGGCCAAATACTGCTCTCATAGGCCGCTCAGTTGTGACTATTCCCATACTATGATTTCAGCACTGAGTGCCTGTCTTAAAAATATAGCCAGCTACCCCTCACCTCCGTACATAGGACTACACAAGAGTAATAACTCTACTTTAATCCCCAGCACCTGCCATCCACAGCATGGCCTAAGCTTCTGGAAGCACTGACCTCTCTACCAACTTTGAATACTTTGCCAGCAATGTATATACCTTTTTCACAAGGACCTCAATAGTAGAAGGTAATTAACAAAACAATTAAAATTCCAAGTTCAGGTAGCTATCAATGGAAGGAGGTATAACTTTAAAATGCAAAGAAATTTGACTTCCATACAAACAAGTATGCAGATTGGTAAGTAAAACAGCAATTGCATAGTATGAACCAATAGGAGAGAGACCAATTTGTAGCCCATTTTTAAAGGCAATAAAGGACCAAAGATTAACTACTTTCCCAAAGCTATGCTCAATAGCAATTCTGTAGCCTGACATTTTGGCATTAAAAGCCTTTTCCTCTTGTATTAATTGTTGGAAAATAGTGTTTTTGAAAGGACAAATAATACCAAAAGATAGAGAATATGCAGGATCTCCATACAGAAACAATCTTCCCTGCTCCATATTTTCAGAAAAAATATCTCGCAATATTTCCTCCACACCAGACTGTCTCCATACCATCCAATCACTCAATTTTCCTTCAAATGGTCCACCAAGTGATGCAATCAATCCATCTGGAGTTGTTATACCCTGGAACTTGATTGCATGACACTGCTTATAACCAGTATAAAACTGGTGCTGCTCTCGCTCAGGCTGGCAAATAGAGCGAAGGGTTCCATCAACGAATCCCCAAATATTCACAGGTCCACCAATTCCTTCAATGGCCTGGGCATATAATTTTATCATATTCAAGGTTAATCTCCTCCTATCCCAATGTAGGATATTTTTAAATCTGTTATAAAGAAAGCTAATAACAGAATTAAAAACAATAGACTGATAGGCTTAGGAGTATCCAAAAAGATGTAATGTATCCTTATAGTGGGTGGGTGATGAAAGATGGGGGAGGACAATGTAAAAAGTGAGAAGGTGGGATGGCTTAATTCTGTGTGGATATATGAGATTTTCCAATCCCAATTTATTGGATAGTGATATGATATCACACTTCTCAAATCTATTATTACTACTTATTACTATGCTAATCCTCCTTTAACTACTATGGTATCATACCTGAAGTATTCCAAACATCTCTCTTCAGACCAAGAATCAAGATCAAAGACAAAGACCATATAGTCAAGAGGTGTGCGGTACCAAGGGGGATCCTCTTCTTCATCCAAATGCCATGCTAAACGCTTGCGAGTTTGGGTGAAGTGGTTGGAAATTATCTATAGAGTGGTGGACACAGTAGCTGATATACCCACAGCAACAGAGATACTTGTCTTATTGCTAGTCATGGTAAAGGCCTTGAGAAGTGCAGGTTGTTGTATCTTTGAAGAGGTTTGTCCTTGAAGAGGTTTGTAGTATGATCCTTACCCGAATGACCTAAACAGACCATGGTTGCTAAATCCACCTGAGCGCACCTGGCCACTATTCCACTCCTGTTACCCTAGCGCCTCCTTAGCCAAATCAGCTAAATCCTCCTACTCAAGTATGAGTAGTCGGGTATCTCGCAAGCGTTTGTGTGGATATGGCAACCAGGTTCAGGGTGGCAGGTGCTCTTGCCTGAGAGAAGGGGCTGAGGATTTGCCCAAGTGACCTCAAACAAACGCTATTAACTTATGGCTTGGCTTGGTGCCAACGTTGTAATGCGGTTTCGTGGTGTAGTTGGTTACTACACCAGGTTTTTGTCAGAAAAATAGCCTTCTCTCCCACAAAACCCCATTTGGCAGGTCCCAACCCTACCAATTTTCCCAACCTACCTGTATCCTCCCTGTGGGACTATGTGCATAATATTATGATACTTGATTACTGCTCTTTAGAATATAAGACCTTATGTGTCCCCTGTTCATTTTGCCTACAGTTCGGTTTCTAAAGCTCAAACCAACACCCATTCTACAATCCATGTTGTTTAAACACGATAAGGGCTTTTTCCTATCTCAAAGGGTTCCGTGGACTACCGTAAACTTGAATAATTGTAGGTTGTGCTCCAGTGTGGTACTGTGCTATGTAGTCCAGAATTTCCTTCTCTGGAAAGGGGGCAAAAACACCGCAAAAATACTGCCCCTTTCCCCCCTCCGAGACTGGAAAAAAAACCAAAGATTTCTTAACCTTACTAAGAGAGGAAAGCCAAACGACATAGCACACCGCCCAGTTACCCAAGGTTCCACGGTACAGAACAAGAGGGGAAGATGCATTCATCCGGAATAGTGCTAGTGGCAGTGAACACCCGTGAGCCCAGTGGTAGTAATTTATGGATTTATGTTTGGAAGGAGAGCTGTGAGACGGGTCCGCCCATTGTGGTGCTTTATTTATTTCGGGTTTGGGGATTACTAGTTATATACTCTCACTGCCGAGTTGAATTTGGACACCCGCATAGAGCAGTGATCGCTGGGCCAATAACAAACCAACGCAGGGCAACACAATGAATAATCCTATACGATAAAGAAAAGAAAACTTCGACACAATTTATTCCCATACATGACCTGGTAATCCACGACCTACGGTATCACTCATATAACCTAGAATCTAGACATTGAGGTTGTTGTATTCATAATGGGGTATCATCCTTTGTGGCTTCTCCAGGAATGTTTGACCCTTTTTATCAATCACCGTGAGTGGAAGTCCTTATACGGAGTCAGAGCCTTTTTATCCCCATATGCTACCGCTTATTTTCTACGATATAGAGAATCACATCACTCGGCCGGGCATTTTGGGGGTGTCCATTTATTGGCCCAGCGATCACTATGCTTGGTGGGTGTCCAACTTCAACTCGGCCGCGGGAGTATACCCGTTCGGCTCAACTACGGTAGGATAATAAATTATACTGAACGGAGGGTTTTGGTTCCTCGTCTTGTTTAACATCACGCCTCCGGGCTCGCTTGGTTTCTGGTGAATTTATGAGCGAACACCGGTGGTAAACCCAGTTATATTGAATATTGTGCCAGTAGTGCTCTAGGTAGACTTCACCACGTGCAAACCCCCCGCTGCATTAAAGCGGCTAAACAGCTCAAACTCCATTCTCTCTCCAGCTTTTGGACCGCTCATGATCTCACCCATCATGTCCGAGCCAGGCGGGAAATCGGTCTCAAAACAAGGCTCCCCAGCTCCCTTCATATTCGTGAGCACTGCCTGGCGAAAATGCCAGCGGAGAAGCTGATCGACCGGTCGGAGTGGATTATCGAGGAATGACTGATGAAGTCGACCAGCGATGTTAAAGAAAAGGGACTCCGCTCCGAAGGAGACGATCTTGTAGTTATCCTACACAATCATTAGCCGCGAAGACTTGAAGATCTAGCCATCCATACATCGGGATTAATTGTCAAATGATAGTTATCAAAAAAATTGTGCACCTCGATGGAGAGCAAGATCCCATTTTGGACAGAGTTGATCGATCCGTCGGGCGTACGGGCCGGCGGAACTGTAATCCAACGACCGTAGCCATTATCTTTCCAGTACCCCTCGTATGCCAGGGGAAAGATGTGAGCGGCTTGCAAGCCAATCCACCTGCCTGATCGGCGACCGGTGAAAACGCAGGCCCCGTCCCGCTCACGTACTGCATCACGGAACGATGCAGTGCGGGTTCCGGACTGCAACGAAATCGTACGAAGTAACGGGACTTCGTTAGTGAGAGTGATGGTACCTATTCAGAGTGAGTAGCGGCTAAAGATGGAAAGCACAGAAGAAACCCACCCTTTGTGACAATATAGTAATTGCCCGGTTGAAGCTGTGCCTCATCCCTTTCAACCAACTGTCCACCATCGCCGTGTAGCTCGAAAGTGTTGCTAAACAAACAAAAAATCTCTAGCATGGAATAGAGATTGGCGTTGGTAATACCTGGTGTGGCCCAGAGGCCTCCGAGCACCGTATGACGATTGTTGGGATCGTAGATGAAAGTATTGCGCCATGCGGAACGATCGGCAGACGGCATGTTTGTTTGGCTATCTTAGTCTGTCAATAATCTCGCTCTAACCGGGGATGGAGAAGAAAGGAGGACGTGCACTGATAGAAAAAAAAGGAATGTTTGAATTGATACAGAAGTCGAGGATCTGGTGGATCTGATGCAAGGAGGCAACAGAGAAAAGCAAACAAAGACAAACTTTGGCCAGGAACAGGGGATCAACGCTTATATAAGCACAAAACCCTCAACCCTAACCTGACTTAGCTTACTGATATCTAAAGGGTTTTCACGGTATTGTGGCAATGTCATGACAGCAGCAAAAGAACGTAAACGTAATAATAAGCAGACTCTATTTAGCTGCATCTATTCCTCGTAACGCCCATAGTGAAGATATCAGCAAACGCCTCCTACCCCACCAAGCAGGAAAAACCCTGCACCTAGTACCATCTCTAGCCCTCCAACAACAATGTACCTCATTTGCGAGTGGCCAACTCCATCGCT
>ML120577.1:0-14585 GCA_003788595.2 Choiromyces venosus 120613-1
TCTTAGGCCAAGTTTGTCAGTTTGTTGAACCAGGGTTGAAGTGAAAATTCACTCGAAGCTATGAAGATAAACCTTTTGGTGTAGAACTTTTCTTTTCTTTTCTTTTTTTTTCCTTTCCTTCACCTAAGCCGTCACCAGCAAATTTTGTCAGTCCAAAACCTGTCGTTAAATCGTGGGATGGAATGATATCCTCTCCCACCCACAACATGACATCTCTCCAGCCACCGAAATGCTACGCCCAAGAGCAGTGACCAGGTGTGCAGTAATTAAGAATGTCAATACATGGTTACAATTTATGCCAGTGTAAAAATACATCTCGGATCAGCTTTACTGTAGAAAACGACCGAACCAGTAGTTTGCCCCAATCACCTGTATGCGACCTTGGACTTTTGAAAATTCGAGTCGCTTATAGCACCATTTGATATTTGGAATTCGGGATATATTTGCTCGTCCGGGGTCTGATCTCGTACGTGCATGAGAATCCAACAGAATAAATTGCAGATAGAGTACGTGGAAACAGAGTTCGCAGTTGGAAAAAAAAAGAAATTGCCTAATTCGGGATTAGTAAAGCGAAAGAATTCAGATGGCAGAAAAATACTACCGTGGGTATGGATATCGGACAACAAATTCTCTTCATGAAGTTTATGCCTTCCAAATCTAAAAAATAATCCGGCTATGGTCAACAGTAAAAAGGAAAAGTAATAATCCCAGGTGAGAGAATAATCAAGCGCCATGTTTTCCCGCGTTTCCCTGGCAGATCAAACTCATTCTCATAGTTCTTCTTGCCGCTTTGTCAGCTCATACTTGATTGAAGTCCATTGCGAATGGTGATGGTTCACCGAAGTGTCCAACGACATCAGCCACAAAGAAACACGAGAAACACCTTTTTCCATGAAACTTTTAGTGTGATGTGTTTTGTACTCGAGTAGATCCTGATGGCCGGCTGCCACCATACCATACACAACAACAACAACGCCTCCAACACTACCACACCCCCTACCTACTTATCAACCCGCCACATTCCCCACCCTGGGACAAAAAAAAATCATACTGCCCAATCCCCCTCACGAGAATATGACTAATCTTTAATAACCATCCTTCCATCCTTCCATCCTTCTTCTATTCTATTCTATCTATCATACAAGTAATAACCTGTGTGCGAATCACACATCGTCGCTAGGGAGTGTCATTTGCCTTAAAACCTATTTCCCTTGTTTCCGTTTTTTTTTGTTCCGTCCGCTGTTAGGGGGGGCCCACCATTATAGAATACTATCTACAACACCATCACAACAAGTCATGTTTATCAGCCCAGCCCAGCCCAGCGCGGTCCATTTGCGGGAAAAGAAAAAAACAATCATTTTCAAGGGAGCATACAGTACAGTAGACTCCCTCCCTCCCTCCCATCACTTTCCACATTTTCTTTTCTTTTCTTTTCTTTTCTTTTTTCCTAAAAAAAGGAAGAGGGAAAGAAAGAAAGGCACGAGATGATCTGATCTGGTGCACCTTTTTTGTTTTTTTTGTTTTGGCGGGGGCACTTAAGTAACCGACGACCGATCATATCAATTTTTTTGTTTCCGGACGTCCTTGGGTCGGTCGGCCAATGATTTTGAGGGGGGGAACCCTCCGTTGATGATCTGCAGAGATGGGAGGAGGAGTTTTATATTTTCCGTGTTCTGGAAGTTTTTTCCCCTTCCTAAGGGGGAGGGTAGTTGGTAGTGTATTGTCTACGATACCGTAGGAAGGGGTCTGGGATTGATACTATGGTGCTGCTTAGGCTTTAGCGTTGTTGCTGATACTAATACCCCGTGAGCAAGGGGGTGTTATCTTTTTGAAGAATTGCAAAGGGGGGGTTGGTTGAGTAGATGATCTCTGGTTTGCTTTGTCGATTGTGGGGGGGGGGGCGGAATTGAGGTGGGATGAGGGAGTTTATTTGCTTGTTGGTTGGTGGTTTTTTTGCGGCTTTTGTGGATGCTGTTCCCCTGAGGCTTTCCGGATTACCCACTGTATTGTTTTTTTGGTGGCGCAGGAGTGATCGTCAGAGAGTGCGAATCACATACCGTACTGTACTGTACCTATTGTTGCGTTAAGCCAGTTTTGACAGGAGTTCACAGCATATCACTCACTATCAAAATTTCCTTCAGCGGTGTTGATTTCAGAAGTGCTTACCCAGGTTCAAATTAATACGGTATGCGATGGCCGTTGCAACTCCAATTTCGAGTATAGTACTGAACTCAATTCGCGCCAGAGCACCGTATGGGATTACAGTAGATCAAGTGCTGTAGCGTAAGAGGTGCTACATTGCGAATAGGAAACCTGGAAAGAATGCGGAAACCAAAACAGAGCACGTAAATCGAGTTCGATTATCATACCTCCCATTCCCCCCCTCACCTTCAAACATGACTGACTGACTGACCGAAAACCCTACCTATCACTCGTTTCCACACATGATGTGTTACCAATCGTACGATAGGCAAGACCAGTGTTCCCAACCGTCCCGGGCGCCCTACAGGGCCCTGGCGGGCTGGTAGTCCCGGGCGTCCCGGGCGGGGTGGGTAAGGACGGCAGGGCATGGCGTCCGTCTTTCGTAAAGACGGCCGTCCTGCGGGTTGACGCCCGGGCCCTGCAGTCTTATGGCAAATGGCATCTTCCGGCCGTCATTCACAGGGCCCGGCCGTCATTCGCAGGGCCCGGCCGTCATTCGCAGGGCCCGGCCGTCATTCGCAGGGCCCGGCCGTCATTCACAGGGCCCGGCCGTCATTCGCAGGGCCCGGCCGTCATTCGCAGGGCCCGGCCGTCATTCGCAGGGCCCGGCCGTCATCTGCAGGGCCCGGCCGTCATTCGCAGGGCCCGGCCGTCATCTGCAGGCTTCGGGCGTCATCTGTAGGGCCCTATAGGTATTTCATAAACTACAGAATAATGGATGGTCGTCCCACAGTGTAAGTGGTTATCTTGTAGCAGGGACGCATTTAATACAATATTTTCATACAGACTTACTGTACCCAAAATAGATCAGGCATGTGAGACACCTATAGGGCCCGGCCGTCCGTCCCGGGCGAAGGTTAGGACGGACTACAGGACGGGCGTCCGTCCAGGGCAGAGTCCCAGAAACCGGCGTCCGTCCCGTCCTAGGCAAAAGACGGACGGTCTGGACGCTTGGGAACACTGGGCAAGACTCGACAGACTAGACTAGACTAAGAAAAACTGGAATTAAACTGCACAACCAACCAGCCAACCAACCCGGGCAACAAAAATAAAATAGAATAGAAGAAATAAAAAAGACAGGGGTCGGGGTGAATTATGTATCATGGAAACTGGAGGAGGAGAAAAGCGTCCTAGTCAATCTCCTTCACCAGGTCCTCACCCTTCGGTGTTTCCTCCTTGCCTCTCCCCTTCTACCTCACTTTCCTGTCCGTTTCCGTGACACCCGAAGAGCACGAGGCATTCGCCTTCACCGCGTGCTCCTCCTCCTCGATCCTCTTGAGCACTTGCTGCCCCTCCGGGGTGGTAGCGTCGATAATTTGGGATTCCAAGGAGAGCATGCCCCCCTCTCCCAGATGTCCCACGACCTTTTCTGCTTCTTCTACACTCATTTTACCAAGGACCTTGTTGACCTCATCTAGACTACCACTCTCTAGCACGTGCTGCAGCCCCGGAGGGAAGGATTCGAAGATCTTGCGCGACTTTTGGATGTCCGGGTCCTCGCTGTCGGCCGATGGTACCGCGATGGAGAATTGGGTGTTCGGATCGACAGTGTGGAGTTGGATTTGCTCGCCATTTTCGTTTGAGCGCTCGTTTGCGATTGCCGCGGCGCGCTCGCGAATACGGCCGTAGGTTGTGGTAATGTTCTCATGGAAGACTTTTTGGGCTTGGTGGTTTGGGGTGGTTATCCTGTTGATTGTTAGTATAGGTATTGTGGTTGGGAGTGGAAAAGGGCTTCTACCTTCTGAAGAATAGAGCTACACCGTCACGACAGAGTTGGCGACAGTACTGTAGAAGTAGAGCTTGGTGGACACATTGCTTCGGGTAATCCTCTTTCCCAGCGATTTGCTAGTTGAAAGCTTCGATCAGAAGACCATCGGTTTCCTTCTCGGCAACAACTGGATTGCGGGAGATGAACTCCATGCACATGCAGTAATCGCCCAGTTTGATATGTGAAAACTCTTTACAGAGCGCTGTTGGCTCGATGTGGTCTTCGTCTTCATCTGCTTTATTGCCGCCTTCTTTGACATCTGCATCCGCACCGGAGGATGAATCTAGTGCCGACGGGTCCGTCACTTTCACACCTAGGTTGAGTTGCTCAACAGCTTGAACCTTCTGCGTCCTCTTTGCTGGCTCCTTCTTTGGAAACGGAGCTTCTTTGGTAACATGTCCAGCGGAAAAGCCAACATGAATACTGTCACTAGTGATTTTCGCATTGTCCTCCTTCTCTAGGTCTGCCAATCTCTTTCAAGAATCGTTGTATACACCCGTGAGCTTATCTTTATGCTCCTTGAGCTTGTTCAAAAAGGCAGTCCAGCGGTCATCCGGGTTCTTCGCGTCTATCTCTTTCTTTATCGAATCGACAAGCAAGGCCATCATCTGTGCGTACAAAGGAGTGCCCTCACGGGGATGCACCAGATGCCCTCTGGACGCATTCCGGATGCCCTCAGATACAAACCTCATGTTCCAGACGTAGGGTGGTTTTTTTTGCTGATACAGTTGGTGAAGGTCTTAGGAGCGTTGGAGGAAGGGTATGGGGGCTACCTTGGGGATTCAAAGAATTATATAAAAGAGCATCCAGAAACGACTCCGCCTAACCATTTTTTATACTCATCTCAGCCTGCACACTGAGTTACTCGAGTGGTGGTTCTCATATCAAGACGCTCAGCTTCAACTCGGCCGCGCAGGTAACGTCATTTACGGGGATGCGGCTCTTTACCGGGATCCGGCTCACAGTGGCAACCAAGGGAAAACCAAATGTATATCTGATTATCTACATAAATAATGGTGATTCAGCTTTGGAAATTTTTTAAAAGGTACTTTGAAACATGGTGAATTATAATATGTAGCTCTTATTTCATAATAAGAAATATTTCTGCTTGTAAAATGTCTTCACCAATGGTAGTCTAAAATAACAGTCCCATTATACTTGATGGTAAAGTAATTGAAAAAGATAAAGTGAGTACTTTCTTAAGTAAATAGAGAGCTATTATAGACCTGGTATTTTATAGGTTAGCTGTTTTTGTATTGGTTTATAGCTATTCATAAAAATTATAGCACAATATAAAAAAGTAAAATAATAGATATGGTTGATTCATTTGATAATATAATATCTATATACTAAGCTAACCTATAGTTCCAATACTTTGCAGTATCTTTTATTATATTAGTATAAGTCATAAGATGAAATCTTAAGCCCAGTGGGTTTGCCTTCCATAATCTATTCCTTGATTATTGTAAAGATATATATATGAAAATATCATGCTTAAGCTTCAACCTTCCAAGCTACTCACCTTAGATAGGGCTAGAAGTAGTAACTCCCAGTCTCCTAATGTGAATTATACTATTGAATAGGTTTCAGTTAGATTGGAATATTAGTTGTAGAGATATCAAGCTTGAAATACTATACTACTAGGTTTCAGGATGAATTTCTGCTAGTTCAGTATAGAACATAAATGATATATCAGTTCTACCTCAAACTTGTTATCCTGACCTAAATAATCTATTTAAGGTAACATACAAAATATAAAGTTTATAGAGTAGCCCAATAAGCTGATATTATGTGGCCAAATTGATCAATTCTCTCTATAGTTTCCCTCCTATTAATTTATTACCACAACTCTTTGAAAATCTCCTTAAATTAAGGTAAAAACAGTTCATACAGAATATATAGAATGTATGAAATCTCTCTATTGGCTTATGAAAGTACACATATATATTTTCATTTTTACATAAGCTATGATTACTGGAAGCTTGTGTGAAACAGCTAATCTTCAAGCCATTATACTAGCAGAAGCTTTTCTTACCGAGAAGTAAAACCTACATATTCTAATTCCCCATATTTCAAAGTATTTTCTAACAAATTTCCAAAGTTATATCACTATTATTTATGTAGATAATCAGATATACATTTGGTTTTCCCTTGGTTGCCGCAGTGAGCCGGATCCCGGTAAAGAGCCGCATCCCCATAAATGATGTTATTCCTCACTGTGAATATCTGAGTACTTCTTTCACTCTCACCGAAAATTCCACGCTTTCACTTCTATCTCTGTTCCTTAGAAACACTTGATTCAAAAAAAAAACCCCCCTAGTTTATTCTGTACAGAATTATCTACATCTCTTTGTTTTTTTTTTTTGAAATTTGCCATTGCCATCTACTAGATAGACATTGGGTTTTACTAGTTTGGTGGACCCAGTTTGATTTGATTTGTACTATCCCTTGGGTGGTCTGAGACAGTAAAATTCACAGCCAGGCACACAGATTCCAAAAAGGGAGACTTGGTGCGTATTAAGCATGTGAGCGATATCAAAAGAGGCCACAGATAAGAGAACCCAATACATTCACTCATAGCCTAGTGTGCCTGCTCATCCACAATTCAGTGTTTCTCCACAGTATTGCACTTCCATTACTTGTACTCCTAGGTACTACTAATACAATGTACAATAGCTGGGATTATTATATCATCGTCCTCCGCTGAAGGAAAAATTTAAGAGAAAAATCTGTCATACAAGACATTCATGCCTACTGTCATAGCATTGTAAACAAAGGGGAAATCTGCATCCTGGTCCATTACAGCCAAAGCAGGTTAAGGTTCCACGGGTTCCCTTTTACTTTGCTTGGCGAAGTGTGAACTGGTATTCGGTGCATTCCAGCGTTAAGCTCCCTCTTTAAAAGAATTGGTGTTCGGCCTTGGTTCTACTAGGAGGCAAAAGTGATACCTGGTGCTGTAGTTTACTGTAACTGGGTGAGGTAGTTTTAGGTATATAGTAGGCTTTTCGTGGGAGTGGGGTCTTCTATCCATACTGAGAAACCAGTAACTTAGCAAGTATTAGGTGGAGGGCATGGGAAGAACCAGTAAACCAATACTCTACTGAGGTGAGAGGCAAGAAGGAAGGTATTAATAATTGAAGTATCAAGAAGCCAACAAAATATCGGTGGCCAGTTTTGAAGGTACTTCAATTGCGTAAAATAATAACTTTGGTATTGGTTGGCCACATCAACACTTACTTTATACCTATTATAGTCATTGGTAATGACCGGAATTGGAACCTTCACTCACTTGATTGGGCCAAAGACTCGGCGAATTGTGGGGCAATTGCTGCTGGTCAAGTGGGGCTTTTTCCATTCTGTAGTAACTTGTTCATGAAGGGTGTGAATTGTTGTCAAAAAATATACTGCCCGGTTATCCTGCTACTGAACCCCTAGTACCATTCCCTCATGCCCGACTGGTCCACTGGATATCTCATTCCATAGGATACTTTTATGATCATCATACAGCTCTGGAGGAAATGCCCTTGCATTCACCCACACAGTTCCACAGGCCCTGATTTCCTTGTTCCTCAGTTTTGTAAGAAGTTGATGCGAAGGAAAATAATTGTCTATATAGAGATTAAAATACAGCTCAGTGGTGGACAGAAGAGAGGAGGCAAGCTGAAATACCAGAGAGCTGGTTGGAGTGAGATCTTCTTGCAAAAGAAGCCCGTAAAAGGAGTTTGACCAGGAGGTGAACATCCAGCTATATGTATATCCGATATCACAGAGTGCAAACACCTTATGTCCTTCCATGATAGGCTTGCTAGGCATGTAGTAAGTGTGATGACTGCACCCACTGAAACAAATCATCATCTCATCAATCGTTACATTCGATGCTGGTAGGTAGTATTGCCAACAGTGGGACTGAATCATGGTATTGAAGGGCTCAAGTTTCTCAAACCATTCGGAGAGGCTAAGCTGTAGCTCTGGGTCTGAGATATGAAGATATCTTTTAATCTGACTGAAGTGCTTGAATGATAAAGCTCCAAAGATCAATCTTGTATTTTCTCTTCGATTCCAAAAGCTTCCCAGGCCAATCCCACCTCCCCTCTTTGCTCCCATATACATTAGTATAGCCAAAAAGACCTTGATTTCCCTCCTGGTCACCTTCTTCCATGGGCAACTAAAGAGGCTTCCCTTGGTAGAACTTTTTCCAGCATCCTTTGCTTTTGCATACCAGTTTGTTCCCTCAACCACTACATTGATCACCTCATTATCCCAAAACAACTCAAATATCTGTACAACACTCACATTCCCGCAGTCATCACCCCATGGCAATAACGGCTGACCTATGTGATCTTGACATGTATGGAGAGGAACATAGGCTCTCTGACTGGTAGGGACTTGGATATTTCCTAATCATCAGGGCATGTGCCTACATGCTCAGGCTGGGGTCGATTTTTTCTGATTAGTACAATTGGTTGATATTGTGGACAACGGTTTCCAGGATTGCTGCACTTGCAACATTGTGGTGATTGACAAACTTCATTGATCTTTAGTAGTATCATTGTTTGATACCTGACATTGCTCGATACTTGATGTTGCTTGTCTACTTCTTAGCCTATCCCATTATGGTATAGTGTTACTTATAATAGGAACTGTGTGCCTGGCTGCGAATTTTACTATCTCAGACCACCCAAGGGACACCGTTCAGTGTTGCTCCAGAATAGGGTGTACTGTTTAGACCTTGGGTGGGCTCAAAAGGGGGAGGATGGTTCGATCGACGTTAACATGGATCTGTTGTGTGGACTGACTCTACCAGTCTGCAGGTGGGTAAGATTTTGATGAGACAAACATTGGTGCATTGAATACATCGTCATAGCCACATCATAAGATCAATGTTTGCTTTTAGATAGTGGGTCATGTGATTTTGGAAACAGTATAATCCCCCCCTCCCCGAGAACAGTTTTTTTTTGCCTGGAATTGAGGGAGCATCTTCTCCCGCACTCGCTTCCAGCACTACCGTACATGATTAGCAATTCCCTTCATCCGGCCAGTCGGCCATTCAGCCATTCAGCCATTCAGCCATTCAGCCATTCAGCCTTTCAGCCTTTCATGTCTGCGTGTTTGGGTAACCGAATAAGTGTAGTCAGCTATTGTACTATAAACTCTGTGGAGCAAGATCGTGCTTTCCCATAACGTGAAGCCATATTCCAAAACGCAAACTCCCACAGCTAGAGAAACATAACAAGCACAAGAGGTGAACCAATGGATAGCTGAGCTCGTACAGTATCTAGATTGTATTCTTAATTTTTTTCACATTGCTGTGTAAATTGTCAGAATATGAGATTTGCGGGTCCTCGTGATATCCAGGGTTAGGGTTCTATATGTTCCGCAAGGTAACTGGTTTGAAGGCATCACCTCTAGTCTACCAGGCCAAAGACTAGCATACTGCAAAGACGAAGCTGGCGGTCTTCGGCCGCATAATCCAACATCCATAACACAAACCCGCGGTCTTCGGCCGCACAATCCCTCTTGTATAACTCAAACCGGCGGCCTATGGCCGCATAATCCATCTCCTATAAATCAAAACCAGCGGCCTGCGGCCGCGCATCCTCCTCCTCCTTAAGCCCAACTCACAAGCCAAAGTGACTAAAAAACCACGACCACCACAGATAAGGTTCTGTCCGTTCAACGTCCGTCATCTGCCATCACTCGAAGGAGCATAGACCACGCTGTCACCAAATAACTTCAAATTTTAATCAATGCACCTCACGTTGAATCTATCGGACAGGTGTGAGATGCACTCAGTCTATATTTCTAACATCTAAACGGGTGCAATACACTTAACCTGGTTGTAGTACCCGAAGGTGCGGGTTTATCTTCAATTTTCACGTGATTTTCCATACAACCTCCCCACCACCATCTCAATACAGGGAGACATCATCGTGGACACATAATCCCATCAATGTTTGCGATAAAATAAGTGGGGTCATGTGATTTTGAAAATGAGTATAAACCCCCCTCCCCTAGAAGAGTTCCTTTTTTTTTTCATGGAATTGAGCGAGCATCTTCTCCCGTCCTCAGTTCCAGCATTACATGATTAACAATTCCCTTCATGTATCCCTCCATCCAGCCATCCAGCCATACAGCCTGTCATGTCTGCGCCCTTGGGTAACCTATTAGCTGTAATTAGCTACTGTACTTTAAACTCTATAGAGTAAGATAGTGTTTGCCCACAACTCACTCGAAGGATCGAAGCAGTAGATTTAATGCCACACTGGTCTCTCATGAGCGTTTGTGGTGTGTCTTGATTTGATTGTCTGAGGCGTTGGTGAGTTAATGACTGTGGTGAGTATTTGTGTGGGCATACCTGGCTATCACGCGAAGCCGGCGGCCTACGGCCGCACAATCCGTCCATAACGCAAACTCCAACAACTAGAGAAATGTAACGGACATGAGAGGTAAACTAATAGATAGCTGAGCTCATAAAGTATCTAGATTTCATTGTTGATTTTTCTCACATGGCTGTAACGCGGGATCCACGGGACAAGGAGTGTAAATTGTCATAACATCTAGGGTCGGCAAAAGATTTGCAGGTCCTCGCGATATACAGGGTTAGGGTTCCATATGTTCCTTGAGGTCACGGGTTTAAAGGCATCACCGTCTACCAGACCGAACACTAGCATACCGCAAAGACAAAGCCAGCGGCCTTCGGCCGCATAATCCATCTTCCATAAATCAAAATTGGCAGCCTGCGGCCGCACATCATCCTCCTTAAGCCCAACTCCGAAGCCAAAATGACTACAAAACCACCACCACCACAGCTGAGGTTCTATCTGTTCGACGTCCGTCATCTGGCATCACCCGAAGTAGCATCAATTACACTATCGCCAAATCATTTCAAATTCTAGTCATTGCACCTCACGTTAAATCTATCGGACAGGTGTGAGATGCACTCAGTCCGTATTGCTGATGTTTGATAGAGCATAACACATTTAATCTAGCTATAGTATCATACCTGATGGTGCGAGCTTCAATTTTCACGTGATTTTCCACACAACCTCCGCCACTACCATTTCAATACAGGACACATCACTGTGGACACACCATCCCATCAATGTTTGCTTTAAAATAAAGGGGGGTCATGTGATTTTGAAAATGAGTATAAACCCCCCGCCCCTAACCTTTCTCTATTTTTTCTTGACATTGACGGGGAAAGTTTCCCAACCGCCTACCTATCCATCCACCGATTTTTTTGCGCCCCTAACTCCAGCAAGCAGTAACGGTGATTTATCTTCAGCTCGGCAAAGCTCAAATTCGTTGATTGGCCAAGTCAAACTTTTGTGAATGAGCCTCTTCCTTTACTGTAATAGGTGATATTTGAACTAATCAGGGTGATAGTCTCGCCTATCACCGTGCTAAAAGTGCGTGAAATTCGGTACAGAAGAAGGGATGTCTTTTGTATTTTAACTAACAGTTTTTTGTGTAGTTTCCTCCTTGTTTCGCTCATCGTAGACACAATCCTGGCAGAAGTAACCATCTCGAACAGGAGTGAAAAGTTGAAGGAACGACAACAGGAAAAGGTCTGGATGATGCCTACACCATAACCCTTGCACGAATGAAGGCACAGAGCAGGAGTCGACCCAGATTTGGACTGGGGCGTCGATGTGGATATCAAATGCGGAACGACCCTTACATGCCGACGAGCTTCGCCATGCCTTAGGTGTAAAGATAGGATCTACGGATCTGGATCCTGAGAAGGTTCCTGCGATACAAATACTCTTGGGATGTGCGTTGGGGCTGCTCACGTTTGAGAAAGCTTCATCCACCATCCAGCTTTTCTCCTACACTCTGCAGGAGTATCTACTCAATAATCCGACCCTTTTGCAAAGTCCCCACCCCACTGCGGAGGCCAGCCTCACCTACCCGAATTTTCAAAATATCAGAAATCTTTGGCCAACACTTGACTCAACCCCATCGACAGCCCCTCTTTTAGATTATACCTCTTGTTACTGGGGAAGTCCTGCAAGAAAGGAGATGACCAAGAATGCAAATTTACTAACTTAGCCATTAAAGTTCTGGATGAATTCGATCAACATATATCCTATCAGCTGCTTTTATTGCTTTATGATAAAGGGAAGGCCTGGTTTGACCGGGATCCTCTGGAGGCAATGGCCCTAGGGGATTTCCTACACTTCACGGGACAGTTTATATTGGGATTCCCGAGATTGTTACTGCCCTATCGGATATGAATAAATGGGACGTCAATGCGACCGATTGTACGGGTACCATAGCACTCATTTGGGCAGTTAGAAGAGGCCATGAAGAGGTAGTGAAGATCCTCTTGGGGCGAGATAATGTCAATCCGAATACGGCGGACACTAGTGGCCCGACGCCGCTCTTGTAGGCAGCTTGGCACGGGCATCCGGGAGTGTTAAAGATCCTTTTGGAATGAAAGGATGTCAATCCCAATGTGACAGACACGAGATATGGCCGGATACCTCTCTCCTTGGCTGTCCGACACGAGCATGTGGCAGTCGTAAGAATGCTTTTGGGACGAGAGGACCTCAACGCAAATCCAGCTGAGACTGATGATAGTCGCACACCACTTACGTGGGCGGAAAAGTACGGGCATGAAAAAATCACCCAGATGCTCTTGGAACCTGAGGATCTTGATCCCCACACAACAGACTTCTAGGGTGAAACTGCACTATCGCCCGCGACCTCGGATGAGCATTCAGCAGTTGTCAAGTCACTCTCACAACCTAAATCCTCCCTCTCCAACTCACCAGATTTCGACAATGTCCCAGAAAGCTCCTCACCAGAGCTGTTCGACCTCCCTCCACCCATCCCTCAGACGATCACTTCAAGTCCCCATCCACCTACGGACTCCAACACCACTCCCCTTGATATTGACGAACCCCCCGACCGCTCCTTAGCAGCATTGTTTAACATCTCCTCACCAGTCATCAGACCTCCTTCAAACCACCCTGCAACTGGCCCATCCAAGTCCCCGTCCACCCACGCACCATGAAATTCCGACCCCCGATTCTCGGTCACCTTGGAAAATATTATTTGGTTCCTGTATCTGTTGGAATAGACACAATTCCCTGCGATAGATGTATTCCGCCGCTGCACTTGATATTCCATGATTCTTTCTGGGCGCTGTGTGGATCATACCGGAGGTGCTTAGTAACCAGCTTAACGGCACACGTAGCCTCGAATAAGGTTGTGAACATTAAGGAATGACTAGTGATTTCATTCGATTTGGTGTCGTGTAAGTTGATTTTGGAGTGTTTTGTATTAGGACCCTTTACGAAACTATCGTTACAAGGCATTGATGGTTTGTTTTTTTTTTCGTCGTTACTTTTCATCGTCGAAGTTGAGCTTGTTGAAGTTATTGTATTCTCTTTAATAGTAAACTACGAACATACTACGAAAGATTTTACATCCGCTCGTTTAGACAAATCTTCTCGTTTTGACGAAGTGGAGACCATTATTAAGAACGTGCACCGAGAAGAGGACCGCAGATATGTGTACCACTTTATCGTATTACTAATGGAGTTAGAGTAAGAAACGCACAATTTTGGGAACAGGGACTAACTTAAAAATAAAGGGACAGAAAACATTATGAGCGGAACGCTCCCGCTAAGCATGTGGTGGATATGCCAGGCCCGGTACCGTTTCGCATACTAATCTGAGCGCTGCGAGTAAGAAACACTTACGATTGACTCTTCGTTTCGAGTAAGTTTTTTTTTTTTTTTTGTCTACTTATTGTTCTTTTCATTATTGCTCTTGTAAAGATACCTTGACCTCCCCTAGTGTCTCGCTTCACAGGTGTCGACTCGTTCTTGGTTGTTCGCTTGAGAGAAATCCAACGGTTTACGACATCAAAAGGAGAGCCTCTATGGCTCAAACATTATACGGGCCTTACTCGAAGTATTTTCTGGAATTTGGTAATTGAACCCGCATTAACGGTGATTTAAGAAAACGAAAAGTAAAAGAGTCGATGGAGGAGTGGTCTATCCTAACTAGAGGATAACGTACTCTTACTACTTTAATAGTACTTAAGTCTCGATTTCGAAGCGTGTAACGTTTAATCTATAATCAACATGATAACACAGCGCGACTAGACCTTAGTAGTCTCAATTGTCGCTTTAAAGTGTAGAGCATCGACCAGGGGGGCCCCGTCTAAGCCATGTCAATTCCTCAAGAGCAATGGGTCCTCTATAGAAATGCCGTCACTTTGGTTCTGTAGACCTCACTAGCCGTCAATACTATCTTAGGTTAAGATTTTCTATCAACTGTTCTCTTTTCTCCCTTTTTTTTCAACAGATTACCATCTCTCTTTACGATATCATCACATGTGCCCTTCTCTACTTTTTTTAAGATCTCGTCTTCCATGTTGTTCTTTACTTATGCTCATTTCTTCTTTATACTTTTTCGCTTACCATTATGTAGGGTACCTCATTTAACTGTTATTTTCCGTATTTCCAGTACTTAGATCTTGACTCGGATACGGTTGATACTTAATTTCCTTTTCCTTTTTACGCTACCTTTTCTATCCTTTCTTGTTTTATCTGCTCCTTAACCATAAGACCTTTGGGTCCTCTTTTTTCTTCACTTGTAG